>OMOT01020190.1:1104-11170 GCA_900312575.1 Acanthochaenus luetkenii | reverse complement strand
CTGTTAGGAGCAGGTTGTCCCTCCGGCACATCATCCATCCTTACAGACTAACAGCTAGTTGACCCATGAACTTACCCTCCCGACTTCCTGCTCTATATATAAAAAACGTATATGCGCAGCCGTAATGGCAATCGGGCGTATTTCAATGCGCCCTTCAGCGCTGCTTTATTCTGCGCGAGCTGCGGTCAACCAATCACGTGAGGTCACGTTCGACTCCATTCAACTTTCACTGCTCCCGTTAGGCGTAGAAAATTACGCCCTTCGGCACTCAGACGAAGGCTGCAAGCAGTGTTTTTTCATCAGACTTTTCTATTAGAATATATCATTTATGTGAATATAACAATTTAATTTAATACACATACAAACCACAATTGTACAAATTATGGATCTATTGGAATAGTTTTTTTCCACTTGGGCCGGCAGGTAGGGCGGCGCCCTAGCACCCCTAATGGACGACATGCCACTGGTAACTCCTCTAAAATCACCACAGCAGATCCGACTCCGTCCATCTCGACCGAGGCCCCTGTTCTTAAATGGAGGAGTGTGGTCACGTTGAAGCTTAATCCATCTTGAGGCTTAACAAATAAACATTCAGATTAATTCTGATCCCAACGCACCATGGAGTCACTACCTGCAGTTTAAAGTGACCTCGTGTACTTGTCTCCTGTAGCACTGCCATCACTGTAATCTGTTAGGGGCTTCGGGTGTTTTTGAGATGTTAGTAGTGTCCTTCTAAAATGTGTTCTTCACCTTCATGGCTTCCTTTTTTTTTTTTAAGGAAAACTCCGAATGACGTGAGAGATGTTGTGGAGGCCCATCCATCCAACATCGAGACGGCGGCTCAGATGGAAAGTGCCCAGCGTTTGCCCAGTCTCGCCTCGCCTCCCGCCGTGGAGGCGATGAGGGAGAGGAACCACCATGGCGGCGGCTGGCTCCTGTCTGGCATCGTCTCCATCAACATCCTGATCCTGGGTTGCGCTCTAGTGAGTGGCAGTGCCTTCAACAGCGTGGCCGTCACCGCTGTGCACCGACAAATCTTCCTCGTCGTTCTCCTCCTCCTCACCATCATCTGGATGGTGTTTTACACCGTCGTCACGTTCCGAAAGGACGAAGCCGTGAAAGACGGCCACGCCGGGCCCGTGTGGCTCAGAGGTGAGGTGTCCTGAAATTTGGTAGGCTTGAGTTTTGAAACGAGATAAGATTGCACTTTAATTTTTTTTGTTGCAGCTGGACTTGTGCTGTTTGGGCTCCTCAGTCTGATCATGGACGTCTTTAAGATTTCCAACTACGTGGGCTACCTCCACTGTGACTCGGCTGTGAAAGTGGCCTTCCCTGTTGTGCAAGCGGTGTTCTTGTTCGTCCAGGTTGGTGCAATTACAAAAAAACGTGACACGTGTGCATTGTACAAACATACGCTGGCTTTGACTTACTGGCAGCTTGGATCTGTTTTAGACGTACTTCCTCTGGATTCATGCCAAGGACTGTGTGCAGCTACACAAGAATTTAACTCGGTAAATTCAGCTGCAAAAAAAACCCCCAAAACAAGCTTTCTTTAACCCTGCTGCACACTCATCGTTTCACTCTTTCAGGTGCGGGCTGACTCTTACCCTTTCCACTAACTTAGTGTTGTGGATGGCAGCAGTCACGGAGGAATCGCTTCACCAAACTGATATCCCCGAGAATGTCACGGGCGGCATGTACAGAGGTGTCTCGCCGTTACTGTTCTCGTTAGGTTAATTCATGCTGTGTCGCTTTATGGAAGAACTAAAATGAGGCTAACGAAAATAAACTCCCAACTAAAGTGCCGCTCTTCCCATTTCAGCTAGCTATGGAGACGAGGAGTGTAAATGCAGTCACTCGGCGTGCGACGCCTTCAAAGAGGCCTTCTACTACCTGTACCCCTTCAACATCGAATACAGTCTCTTCGCCTCCGCTATGACGTACATCATGTGGAAAAATGTTGGTCGAGTAGTGGAGGACCACGGCCACCACAACGTCAAGTTCCGTCCAAAGGATGTGTTTTTGGGACCCGTGGCAGGAATACTCTTGGTGGTGGCAGGTCTGGCGACCTTTATAGTGTACGAGGTCGACGTACGAAAAGAGGACCAGGCGAAGAGAAACAAAGCCCTGCTCATTCACTTCATCATGAATGTAGTGATCGTGAGCCTGATGTCCGTCTCCACTGTGGTCGGCTGTGCCGTCTACAGGCTGGACCGGAGGGAGCACGTTTCTGAGAAGAACCCCACGCGCAGCCTGGATGTGGGGCTGCTGGTGGGAGCCTCGATGGGACAGTTCCTCATCAGTTATTTCACTATTGTGGCCGTGGTGGCGACGGGAGCCAAGGGCTACCTGAATGGCCTCAACCTGGCCTGGGCTATCCTGACCGTGGTCCAGCTTGGCCTGCAGAACTACTTCATCATTGAAGGCCTGCACCGAGAGCCCTTCCACGTGATGCAGGAAGCGGCACT
This sequence comes from Acanthochaenus luetkenii, assembly GCA_900312575.1. Classification (NCBI taxonomy): domain Eukaryota; kingdom Metazoa; phylum Chordata; class Actinopteri; order Beryciformes; family Stephanoberycidae; genus Acanthochaenus; species Acanthochaenus luetkenii. The sequence continues at coordinate 8,702 of OMOT01020190.1, read as the reverse complement.
GCACACAAATGCTCGCGCTGTCCAAGATCATACAGAGATGAGCATCGTTGTGGAGCGCAATAAAGTCAGGAACTTCCTGTCTTCGACTCGGCTCAGTTGGAAGAGAAGGGTCCTGAAGGAAGTCTGTGCATTTTTACTGCTAGCTAACATCATTGTAAATCCAATTTACTTTCATTCATTCTTTCACTTGCATAACTGATGTATTCACTGGCATATTGCCGTTCCTGTGGATGTCATTTGTTTAGTCACTTTTCAGACAATCTTCCTGGTGTTTTAAATGTGGCCTGATTATGTTGCTTGTTTTTGTTCCGACAGCTCTGGATCATGCCTGCATTTGGCGCTCGGCCCCAGTTTGACCACTCCATCGAGACAAAATTCTACAAATTCGCAATGTGGGCAGCTATTGTGAATATTGGACTTCCTTTTGGAATCTTTTACCGCATGCACTCGGTTGCCAGTCTGTTTGAGGTGTACGTGATATCTTAGATCAACCTTATTTTAAAGCATTGGGAGTAGTTTTATGGTATGGCTGATTTCATGTCTAAATCTAAAGTATTACTTCTGTTTTCATGTTAAAGATGTGGTTTTTTTGTGGTTTTTTTACAAGAATAAATTTGCTGGAACATTACTAGTCAATACAGTTGGTCTGTTTCCCCAAAGCTATGTTTTATTCCCACGTGCAGTACTTCGTCAGTTGGTCATGTTTTCATCTGATTTTATGACTTGCTTCTAACGGCAATGTATATTTCAGGTGATAGATTTATGGTAATGGAAGGGCATGGTTGGAGTTTCATAACTCATCTATATTGTCACCATATAATCAGTACTGCAGTAGGCAGGGCTGTGACGGACATGATCTTGTTGGAGGGGGCAAATTACACTTTCTGGGAATTTACCATCACATGCAGTGGCAATCTTGTTCTGCTGAGTATAGAGGGCAACGAAAACAAAAAACCGACATTTAATATCCAACTGAGCTATGCATTTGTGCAGAGGCTTTTAACTAAGTGTTTCCCTGTTGAAGTAAAGGTTGTTCCTGTATAGGATCATGGCAGTGTAAACTTGAGAGAAAACCTTGAGAGCCCAGAATATGATTGATTGATAGGGAAATAGTGCCATCTACTGTTAAATAAGGAAAGGAGCAGTCTTCAAAGTCCAATGTCGTTTCTGGCCTAGTCAGTCTACTTAAGTGGGAATTCCACCAAAATTGAGTATTGGGTTAATTTGGACAAATTCCTGAAATGTGAGTTTTGAGCTTTAAAATAAAGATGGCTCCAAGCCTGTAACATCTGAATTGGTTAATTGCCTTAATTGTTTAATAAATACTTAGACATCAATTGATTGGGATTCCCTTTGAAAGCATGCTCTAAAAGCATACAGTCTGGTACTGACCAACACACTGCTTTTCAATAGATAATTTAAGGAAAATACAACTTTTAACATCAAGCATAGTATATACAGCATAACTTTAGACAAAATCTATATAGTTGTATACATAAAAACAGTTGTATTAAATGTCTCCAAAGCTCTGTAGTTATATTGTCACATAAACAAACTACATACAACCATACATAACACAAGATAACTGCAAGTTCACTTTAAATCATGGCAAATACTTATGACAACAAATTGTGAAACAATGTTGTGCCATCCCAATATATGTTGAAGCTTAAAACAATATTCTCTCACACTCCTCTGCACTGTCTGGAAAAGAGGCAAAACCTTTAGGGTGGCTCAGTGGTTAGCACTGTCGCCTCATATCAAGAAGGTTGTGGGTTTGAACCTCCGCCCCAGTCCCGTTTGCATGTTCTCCCCGCGTGGGCTTCCACCCACAGTCCAAAGACATGCAGGTCAGGTGAACTGAATTGCCCATAGATGTTTGTGTGTAGTATGGTATATGATGTAGTGTGTATATATGATGGTATGTAGTCATTTGAGACATGCTTGTATAAAGGGCTATATAAATAAACATGATTAGATTTAGCAAACACACCAGTCATCTCAGTGCTCAAACAGACATTCTGTATCTTGAGGTCCGAGGAAATGTGCACAAACAGTTGTTTACAAACGATAATGGTATTTCAATCATCTCCCTTCTTAATCTGACGGGTATCTCTACCCCACTCATCTGGATGAGTCCCACCCGAGTTGGTGGTGTAGCGTTCCGCTGAGGATTATGAGGCAAGTTAAACACAGTCAGGTTTACTGGGGAACCGGCAGATACCGAAGCGGACAGGAGCTGACCAGTTCCATTCTCAGTCAAAAACTCCCCGTCTACATCCTCTGGATCTCAAAGAGGCGGACGTCAGTGTCGTACCAGATAGGCGGGTCCACATTGCTAAAGAAAATTAAAAAATAAGACCATAGTGTTCATTCAGTGGGCAAATATTACAGTCTGCGTAATGCTCAGCGCTCATGCCTGACTCACCGCAAGTAGACCACACCCCACATGTAGGTGCGGAACCACATGGCAGTGCCAGCGTTGGCCTGATACTTTCTGATGAGGATGGGGTGAGGAACTGGCAGCAGGCCCACTAGCGTGCCATGCTGGAGGAACTTCAGGATCTCCGATTCATCTGTCAAGCCCCTGGAGTGAAATGATATGCGTGAGAAGGCCAATTTAAGAAATATTTAAGTCCTTCAGTCAGTGAATCCAGTAACACATCAAAGGCATTTCTATTTTCCGTCTATTTTTGGCTTATTTTCAATCACTTGTGTGAACATGACACATAACTTAACTCTCAATGCTCTATGCACAACTTTGCATATGAAAAACTTTACCGTTTGCCTGCCTGCATGTTTGCTACTTCTCTTGTTTTTAAGATTATGCCTAGTTAGTTAATGGTAGTCTATTGCTTATTGTTATTGCCGTGTTAACCTGCTTGTATGTCATGTATGTTTCTTTAATGTTTTTAGTGAATGGCTTATAACATTTGGCCACAGGGACCACAGTTGAAAATTAACCACTTATATATAATATATCATTCTCAGCCAATGGATCCTTCACACTGCTGACCAAGAAGGAAGGGAAGTGTTCACATACTTGTCGATGCAGATCTTCTCCACTTGGGGGACTAGCACTTGCAGCAGACGCATGATAGTCTGCAGGGGGAGTTTACACTTCCAGGAGAGAACCTAGGACAAAAGAGGCCGATCTGGTCAATTACTCGTTTGGTGAAACTTCCAACTTCTATCAAAAACTGGGGGAGAGATTGAAGGCAAGTTACTGACCCATTCTGGTGTGGGGGCCCAGTAGGATGTTGAAGATGCACTTGACAAACGTCTTCTGTCCATTTCAGCCTCAGTGTAGAAAACATCCTGATATAGTGGGGGAAAAGAGATTTGCCTACATGCATATATATACATACAAACAAATCATGTGCACACACACACACACTTACTTCATTGTCTCTGCCTGAGTTTGACTCTGTGTCACTAGTCCCAGCGATGGCACTTTGGTCTGAGTGGAGTGTGTGTGGGCCGGCTGCTTTTGGAACCGACACCATGGTTCCATCCTCTGACACCTGGGACTTCTCTGTCAGTTTCTCAATGCCTGCAGAAAACCGCAATCCGTGCATCCATAAGAAGAGCCTTGACGCAGGCAAAACCAATAGTTCCTTAAACTTTGTTCGGACACTTGCATTGTTTTTTAAAGGACTACATCGACTTGGTCAACTTACCATTCATGTACCGAGAGGATTGGCAGAAAAAACAACTCTGGATTACTAAAAGGTCCTCTTATTTCAGACAATGCCAGTCGCCTCCAGGAACTTCACTTACTGTATGTTAGCACGTTAGCACGTTAGCATATGCACAGGACAGAGATATCTACCAGAGACACAAGAGATTGGTTTTGATGATGGAGAACATGGTTTTGGTGGTGCTCGTAACACGTAGAAGGTAAGTTGACCAACAAGCCAATTTCCCCAAAAGTCAGCGTAGTTCTTTATGGTAACATCCAAATAATATGCAAATAGAGAATCCTGTACCTGGTATAGCGACCAGACTGGTCTTCAATGTACCAGGCTCTGCAGGCACAGCAGGGCGGGAGCCCTCCATGGAGACAGTCTCCTGGGAGCTGGTACGGGAAATGACATCTGGCGACTTCCTCTTCCTCTGTAAAGCCTTCTGGATGGAGGCGGGATCAGAGGGCAGGTTGGCCAGCTGGTGGAACACGTTACGTTTGCGGATGATGGCGTACACCAGGTTGCAGTTTCCTGGAGATGGGTAAGAGAAGAACGGATTCATAGGAGCAAAGTATGTAAAACAAAGTCCATCTAAATTCCCCGTCTAAATGTTTATGTCTAAAAGAATACAACGAACAACAGCAATCCTACAACAGGGAAAGAGTCTATACAAGCCCAGAATGCTGTTGGACACGGAAGTTTGGACACGGAAATGTAATCCATTCTATAGCATGACAACATGATGGGACGGAGGAGGATAATCAATCTTGTGCCAAACACGTGTCCGTTTCCTCTCACCATCAAACTGGTACTGGATAATATTGTTGAACGCCTCGAGCAGGAAGAACACAAGGTGGTGGTTCTGGGCTGCAGAGAAGAGGAACCAGTTGGTGGAGAATGCCTCCAGCAGGTGGAGCAGTTTATTAGCTGCCACCATGGATAGGCTCTTCAGGTAGGGAGACACTGAAGAGGAAGTAGAGGAAATGGGAAGAAAATAACCGTACTTAAGTAGAGGGAAGTGTAAAAGGCAATTACTATTCATGAAAAACAAAAACACATCAATTTATACTGTTTTAAACCAAATCTATGTGCATCGCCCAACAGATGGAGCCAACACTATTCACCATTCACTACGATGGTGAGCAGACAGTCAAACAGAGGCTGCAGACGCTGGTGCCCACTGGTGACAATCTTGTGGAACACCTACAAAACAAATAAAGAGCTTCATGTAACTGACATGTAAACAACTGTTTTTCACTGGGTAAACACCGGGGACGTTAGTATTCAATATGGTGCAGATGTAGCGGGGGGTTTTACCACTATTAGCAGGTCAGCGTGGGTCCCTGTGAACACGGGGATGTCCATAGGCACATGGACGGAGTAGGGCTTGTTCAAACGCACGCCAAAGTTTCTCTCCCCGCTCAGCAACAGCAAGATGAACACACCAATGTGCATGAGTCCGACACGGGCTGCAGCCACGAAGAATGCACATTAGAGGGAGCACAATCGGACATACGTAGTGGAGGCTTGTCTTCCTGATTTAAACACAATAGGTAATAACTCACATTGGTCAGCCCTGGCATCGTTCAGGTAGAAGAGTATAGGCACCAGAATGTCCAGCACATCACTACTCTTCAGGACAAAAAACAGGAACTTCTGCCGTGGGAACACAGGAGAGGCTTTTTAAGATCTGTCGAAGGGAACTCTCGAACATATTCCTCTTGAAGTGTGTTGCCCAACCTTATTGAAGTCGCAGAGCTTCCAGAAGAGCACCAACAGCTCCTGGTGGAACTGGATCTTCTTGGTGGAGTTGGGCAGGTAGGTCTGAGTCAGGGGGTTGGTCAGCAGACGAGCCAGGCCCTTCAGCACAAAGTCATAGTCCTGCCGATGGGGGAGACACACGGCTTTGGACAAGGGGCCTTTACAGGGGGGATCTGCATGTATTATATGGAAAAGATGAGGGGCGTACCTCTTCTCTATGAATTCTCGACAAATAATTCACAAACAGGTTATCGGGGCCTGTGGACTGCAGAGAGATAAAGGAGATTTACTTGAATGCCATTAAAACCCCATCGTATCCCACAGTCCATACCCAACATGATTGGTACTCCAACCGTAAAGGTCCATATCTGATTTAGGTCCTCTGTGGTCGTCTGGTGTCTTACCTCCTGCTCCTCCATGCTGGACGGGGAGGCAGAGCGGTGGGCCAGCCCTCCCTCGTGCTCCAGCGTGACAATGAGGATCTGCACAGCCTGCTCCACCAGCTGCTCCCGGTAGTCCGAAAAGAGCAGGTGGTTGTATGGGATGCCGTAGCCCACCGGATCATAGGCACACACCACGTTGAGCAGAGAGGTGAACAGAGGCAGGGCGTGCCTAAGGAAAAGGACGCAAAGACCACGTTAGGGACACGCGTGCGTCTTTGTGCGGAATTCATCCTGTTTGGTCTACAGCTGGTTTACCACCCAACTACTGTTGTGCGAATTACGATGTACTGGATTAGAGAGGTTGAATGGAGATGGTGAATTTGGATACAATTAAATAACTATAGCAAACAAGTTTTTACACCATTTCAGGCAGTAATGGTTTGTGCCAATATAAGAAATGACCATAATAGAGGTGGAAAATGCATCCGTCGAATAAATAGTGTCTTAGCATAAAGACTGCTTTCCACCAAGCTAATGGAAACGCACCTAATTCGCGTTAAATGTTCTGTCCCAGTTCAAAAGTTCAACTTAAAATGCACTTGAGTGCAGGTGTTTGTGTGCATACATATGTGTATCTGCCCGTTTGTGCATTTGCCTCGTACCTATTTTCTGTGGAGCAGAAGAAAATCACCCAGGGGTTGAGCACATTGTTGTCCGATGAGGGAGGCAGGTACATAGCCTCAGAGAAGCAGGTCAGCAACAGTCTCAGCAACTCTGTCCTGGTGAGGATCAGGTGGGAAGAAAGAAAGGCGTGTCGGTCAGACGTCGAGGTGAGAGGGTAAAGAATCTTTGCAACCGAGCACAGGGCCACGCAGCACCGTGACTCACCTGTTCAGGTCATGGATGTAATTGAGAGGTGGGGACTGTGCGAAGCCCACCCCTGCCTCCCAGATGTACTCGCAGCTGTCTATAGACTGCATGTCCTCCGCCACGTGCTGGATGGGGCGTCAAAAGACATCCACTCAAAAAGAGACTAATCAAATTCTGCGACGTGGTTTAGAGAGGAAACGGTCAAATGATAAGCAACTGCTGCTACGGGTTACCCAGGACGGTTAACATGGTTAGCAAAGCTGCATTCCATGGTTGCTAATAAGCGACAAGGGACACTTCCTGGTGGCAAATCACACTCTAGGATCTCGTTCTACAATCTCTTCAGACAAACCTGAGTGGCAGGTTAGTTTTGGCACCAGGAAGAAGGAAACAGTATATATATATATATCCTTCACCTTTATACATCAAACCTAGAGAAACCTTGGGTAAGGTGAAGGCCTGTTAAACCATGTTACAACTGTACTGTGTGTTACAGAACGTACTACTTCTGCTGGGCGGCGAAGACGTGACAAACTTGCTGGCACGGCGTGCAGGGTGAGAGGTCACCGGGTACTCACGGGGCCTCGCTTGTGGCTGTGCACGGTGAAGTCGGGGCAGAACAGCAGGTCAGCGACAGCCAGCAGCAGCGATTCGGCCAGCGGACGAGCTCCGTCGTCGTCGTCCATCTCATCTGTCTGGGAGGGAGACAGAAAGGACGCAGGCGTGAATATGGGAGTTAGATGTAGACGCAGAACGTTGTTCTATCTAAGGCGTGAGATTGCGCAAGACTGTTCATGGCTCCGGCAGGACGTTTGAGCAGAACGGCTGAAATCACAGTGTTGCATTATATTTCCTTTTCATCTTTCTCTACAGGGGAAAAGAAAAAGACATCAGAGGA
>OMOT01020160.1:1598-23142 GCA_900312575.1 Acanthochaenus luetkenii | reverse complement strand
CTCCCCGAGTGCCTTCTGGTTTATTTATAAATGAAGTTCACTTTATGTGATCCAATGTAGCTCAATTGTTAGAGCAAGGCACTAAGACTGCCAGAGCAAGGTTCAATTTCCACTGTGGAGAAGAATGTAAAATATCACCCACAGCAAAAAAAAGATACAAAGATCTGTGTCTATGAAACTGGTCTTGCATGTATCAGTACATTGGATATTTGGTTTAGATGTAGTTTTTACTGACAAACTGACATCATGACAAATTAAATACAAGCAGCAGTGCTTTACACAATAAAAGAGAAGTTAAAGTACATTCAGCTGACTCAGTGTTTTTTAAACATGGTGCCATCATTTTGTGCTTGGGGTGTATTGGGTTACTGTAGTCAAATGGTGGATAAGTCATTGAAAATCGAATCGATAATCGTCTGGAATCGAAAATCGATTCTGAAATCGAATCGTGACCCTAAGAATCGAAATCGAATCGAATCGTGACACCACTACCGATTCCCACCCCTAGTGTCCATTGTCCTCAGTGCCATGATGTTCTTAAGGAGAAGATTATGGGTATCGGCAGTGCTGCCAATCGGTGTTATGTGAGGGTAGGTCTCCTCCACTTTTGCCCAAGCAGCATTCATGCGTTGTCGGTTACCTTCTCCGGTCCAAGGTCATTGATGACCTCTTTCAGCTCATCAGCAATGTAGGGGCCTGTGTGTCTGTTGTCCTTTGTGTCTGTGCTCTTATAGAATAGTGGTCGAGGGGTGGAGACAATGTAGTTGATAATTCCTTGTCCCCGGACATTCGACCAGCCATCAGAGATGACTGCAATGCAGTCTGTTTTGTCAACTGTTTCCTTGACGTTTGCTTGCACTCTGTTGAACTCCATCCAGCAAATGAGTAGATAAAGCATGTCTGGTGGAAGGTGTGTATGCTGGGCGAAGAACATGCAGAAATCTCTTCCACTAGACATTGGCTGTGAGCATCAGAGGTGAGACAGTTGCATACACTGCTCGAGCAAAACATTCATCAGCATTTATCTGGCTATGATCGTCCATTTAGTCAAAAAATCCTCTGATTCCCGAATGACCAGGAGCTGTTGAGGGGGTGTCTGATGCTGCAGCTGAATCATTTTCACTTGGAATGGAAGCTGGGGTTGCTTGTTTTGAGCCCTGAGGAAACTTTGGGCACTGCTGCATCTTTGTGGCATTCTTAACATAGGTCTTTGCACAGTATTTGCAAATGTACACAGCCTTTCCTTCTACATTGGCTGGGGTGAAATGTCTCCACACATCAGATGGTGCACGTGGCATTGTTCTGTAGAATAAGATAAGAAAAAAGCTTGTAAAAAAAACAAAACACTAATGTCCAATACCATGCACAGATATAAATAGTTAGCTAAACACTTGGAATAGTCACCACTTAAATGTTTTTTTAAGGTTAATGTTGGGATATATTTTTACTTGTATCACTCTTTTATGGGTGCTGTTGTTCCTGTAGCCTCCAGGACCTCCAACGGGCTCGAACCTCCTCCCATTCACGGACCCGTACCCTTCCCTCAGCCTTACAGTTTGCCTCGTCATTGCTACTGCCCCGCGGTGGCATCCACGAGGCCTCCACCTTTGATGACACATCAGAGGGGGCAGTGCACTACTTCTATGATGAGAGTGGTGAGTGAAGACCAATAAGTGACCAAAATGAGCAAGAACCTGTGGGCCTCCATTATGATAAACCTTACTTGACAAAGAAAAGTCACCCCCATTTTATAAAAGGGCTTTTACTAGGGATACAACACATTGATGTATTTTGTATTTGTACTGCAAATGGCAGTGTCCTAGGTTTATTGCCTTTTGAATGCACTCCATTTGAGTTTACCTTGTGGCATTGTGTAACAGGAGTGAAGAGGTCGTACACATTTGGACCTGCTGGAGGCGGTTATGAGGACCCAGTGCAGTAAGTTATCAAGCTTCTGTTATCAAGTAACCTGTTTTGACTACAACTCTGAATGAGTTTAGGACTGTTTAATTTGTCATGGGGAAAAAACATTACTAATGTGAAATTTCACTCTTGCAGAGAGAGGGAGAGACAGTCCCAGTCTTCAAGCTTCACCTCCACTGAGGTCCAGGAAGGTGCACCAATTCTGTCCATACTCCAGCCCAGACCTGTGGTCTTACAGGGCATGCAGGTGCGCAGGGTGCCTTTGGAAATGCCTGAGGTTAGCAATCCTTGACGCTTTATGTGTCAGATTATTCTGTGTAGAATGTCATTTAAATACACCATAAGCTTCTCTACCTCTTGTTGGTTGTCTGGTTGTTCTTGTTGTTTGTTCTTTGAAGTTCATCACTCTTTTCTCACCTAATCTCTAGTTTGATCTGGATCATGAGTCTCTACAAGAGTCCCAGGAAAACACGCTGATGATTGAGGAGAAGGCCAAACCCAAACAGTACTATCGCTTTTGGGTGCTGCCGGGGAAGTGGCTGAGGGTTCGATATGATCGACTGGCCCTTCTGGCCTTGTTGGACAGGTAAGACAGACTGTTTTTGTAGGGGTGAGATGATATTCTGTACACTGCCCCTTGCTTTCAAAAAACAAAGCAATGCATTTTGTACTTATTTGTCGTTCATATCATTGGCTTGTATGTGATGAATTATACTTAGGAGCACATTTACAAGTCATAGTTCAATCTCATTTCGCCATTTCTAACTTATGCTGCTTTGAAAGTAAAATAATGTTATTCACTGCAAAATCCAGATTCTTGTTGCAGTGTTGAGAAAAGCAACTAATATAATGAATCAACTAAAAATGTCTAGGAAGGGAACTATAAACAGCATGAACGTACCTGTGAACAATTGTCTTACTCACTCCTAATAATTAACGTACAACTTTGTATTCAATGCCCGATTAACTTTTAAAGCAAGGCAAACGTGTGCCCAATGACTAGTCCAAAGCTACCCCAAAAACGTATGATGGTACACAACCATTTGTGTATTGGTTTAGACATTTGAGTGGTTGAAGCCACCGGGCATCTGAACCACATTCCAGGACTTTATACTGAGCCTTCATTGCCATGGGTTTGTTACACAATAGTGTAGATGGGCAACTTCTGTCAGGATGTGTTAAAAATGGATGTGTGCTATCACAGCAATTTGATGTTAACAGGTGGAGTTTTTAATAGATAGCGTAGTTTCACTCACCCAAATCTTGCATACCCCGAGCACCTAAAAAGCTAGTTGGTCTACGATGGAAATGGTTGAACCACAATGTTTCCATTTTATATTCTCATGTTTCATGAGAATAGTTTAACATACAAAGCAATCAGACAGTGGAGCCCAAACATCAAGGGTTAGCTGTCCAAATACTTATGGGGCCAATCTAACTGTAGGCTGTGGATTGATCCCTCTGCACCCCGTTATCAGGAACCGCCGTGTGGGGGAGAATGTATTTGCTGTGGTGCTGGCCAGCCTGGTGGCCTTCCTGGGGTTCCTGCTGCTGCTCCAGGGCTTTTTCAGGGACATCTGGGTTTTCCAGTTCTGCCTGGTCATTGCTAGCTGCCAGTACTCCTTACTGAAGGTACCTTGCCCGCAAAATTGGTCTTTGTTAGAAAGGTCTTAAATGTATCTTGACCAAACTTGCAGACACCCTGTGTTTATGTTCTGTATACAATATACAGTACAATATCTACATCAGAATTGTCTGAAGTGTTGTGTGTGATCTAATCACTGCTGTCTCCTTTCATTGTTGCTTCTCTTTTTTGAATGAAATATATTTTCTTGGTAAAAAGCTGACATTTCCCCCCCCCCTCTATGTTCTCTTAGAGTGTACAACCAGATGCAGCTTCTCCAATGCACGTGAGTGTTGTTTTTACATGCTTAAATTTAATCACAGCAAGAACTAGACATTTTACCATGCACTAGTGCACAAATATACAAATATTGAACCTTTTATAGCCAATCATCCTGTCATCATAGTATTTTCTGTGATGGGTTAAATGCAGATAAATAATTTCACTATGTGTGCGGTTCTCTGTGCATGTGTGACAAATAAAGTAAAAGAAAAAGTGTTTAAGTCGACTATCTGAAAGACGTAACTATTTGTCTATTATCTAACAGGGCCATAACTGGATCATTGTATACAGTCGGCCGGTCTACTTCTGCCTGTGCTGTGTGATGATCTGGATCTTTGATCTATCTGGGCGTTCCAGTAGCCTGCAACCTTTCTCCCTCTACGGTGTCACCTTCTTCTCGGCACACTTCCTGCTCTGTGCCAGGGATATGCTCATTGGTTAGTCGCACGTTTCTGTGTGTGTGTGTGTGTGTGTGTATGCGCGTGTGCGCCATGTGCACATTTTTACATCTGCATATTAGACTGTCAAACTAGATGATCAGCATTCCCACTAAGCTACTGTTGGCAATCTTGACAGAGCGGAAGTTGTATGATAGACATTTCCCGCGCACGGTCACTAACAACAGTCTTACTTGCACAATTTGTTTCCTGGTGTGATTCAGCATATTGCCAACAAATACTCAATCTCTATGATAATGTAGATATGAAATTGTTGACATATATCCCTGATCTACTTGATTGAATTGATTAATTGTAAGTTGCACCAGGCTATTGTTTTTATGTGGAATCAAGTCACTCTCATATGGCAGCTGGCACTGCTGTACTTTGTCAGTGTGTAGATAGCCACTAGTACTCAGAGTTGTACCAGCTCTAGTTTGTGTAAGGGAGGCACTGTCTGCCATCATTACTGCTATCCACGACTGTTAACACACATTGACACTGTATTTGATATTGGACTAGAAATTTTATAAGATAATACATTCACAGTGTACCACTGCAGAATATATGGAGCGAATTAACGTAATCTGGAGATCTGGTGAAAATGAATGGTGTCGAACTTTGAGGGGAAGGGGAGTTTTATCAGAAAGAAAGAGTTTCTCAAGTTTTATAAATGCTTTTTTTGTTGTTTTTATAACCACAGAAATGTGCGCATGCATGATTTTTTTTACAATTTGGTGTGTGTGTTACGTTTCCACCAGCATCACATTTTAACCTGTGTTTTTTTTTTTGTCAAACAGTGTTTGCCTTGTGTTTTCCGGTCATTTTCCTGTTTGGGCTCCTACCTCAGGTCAATACCTTTGTCATGTGTCTGCTGGAGCAGTTCGACATGCACATTTTTGGTGGAACTGGTAAGAGTGGTTGCACAGGGGATGATGATTTGATAGTGTGTTAAGAAATTATTTTTGCATCATACAACTGTCGGCACAGCACAACAGAATCATGGTACGCTACACAAGGCAACAATGCAGCATATAGATTAGGCAAAAACATTTCTACATATTCAAGGACTGCATGAGTTTGTTCAACAGTGCACAAATAAGCCACAACTCTGAAAGTTGTGATGCCCACTATCAGTTCTGTTTAGGTTCTTTCTCATAATCTCTCTGAAATGGTGTGTCTTTTTCCTCAGCCACTACCAGCCCACTATCATCTCTGTTCAGCCTAGTGCGCAGTGCGTTGGTGGCTGCACTGCTGTATGGATTTTGCCTGGGTGCTATCAATGTAAGTGGCAGAGAGAGACAGAGTGAACACATAAGTAGAGGTGTTGTGTTTGTGTTAACTTTCTGAGCAGACTGAGTTAATGTGAGCTGTCCTTATTAAATTTTCTTGATTGTAGGCACCGTGGGGGGATGCCCATGTGCCAGTGCTGTTCTCCGTGTTCTGTGGCCTACTCCTGGCCTTGTCCTACCACCTCAGCCGCCAAAGCAGCAATCCCACCATCCTGTGGTCAGTGTGTTCTATCTCACATAGTCCCTTATGGCTTTCCTGTTAAAATGCTAGTTTGTACTCTATCTGCAATAGATAAACAACGAGCATGAACCCAAAACAATGACATCTGGCAATTATTTGGTGATGAAGCCACAATGTGAAAAACGTAATGCAATGTTTTGTACATGCAAGTATTGTATTTGAAAGTTTGTGTCCAACCAGATTATTATTTTCCCCTTCCCTTTTTGAAGTTGTGTCTCACACCATAGCTCACCTGGTACTCCCTGGTTTGTAGCTGAACTATCTGACCAATATCCAAATCCTTCTGCTTGCTGTAGCTCTCACAGTTCTATATGTATGTATTTGCGCCCTCCACCCCCAGGTCTCTGGTCCGGTCTAAATTATTCCCAGAGCTGGAGAACCGAACACCAGAGGAACCCCTAGTGGAGATCAAGGACCCTCTTCCTGAGAAGCTGCATAACTCTGTGGTAAATATCAGCCTCCACTTACCTGTACAGACTGCAGTGGTACATTTTTGTAGAATCCACACATTTCTTAGTCATTAATTTTGAACACATCTTCTTGTGTGCTCTCTTTGTAGAAGGAGATTCTTCATTCAGACCTCGTCATGTGCCCCCTCATGGCTGTGATTACCTTCGCCATTAGTGCCAGCACAGTCTTCATTGCTCTTCAAGTTAGTTGGAACAGGGTTTATGATCCTAATTATATGTTTCTCAGAGGTTTTCAGTGACCATGGATTATTATACTAATTTATCTCCCTTTTTCTCTTGATCCACAGCCTGCTCTTAGTTTTGTCTTGTACATCCTGGCAGGGGTGGTTGGCTTCCTTACACACTATCTCTTGCCTCAGCTTCGCAAGCAACTGCCTTGGTTCTGCCTGGCCCACCCTGTGCTCCGTTCCAGAGAGTACAGCCAGTTTGAGGTTCGAGGTGAGCGTCTACTTGCTCTTCCATCTCAACACACGTGCCCACATACATGCACACATAGCAACTGGCAGTACCTTAAACGTTTGAGAAGCAAACAATGAACAACTGGAATATTACAAGTATTCCAACTGTGAAAATCTGCATGGGGGAAGTGGGAAAGTACCACTCAACTGATCCTCAACCCCTCCAGTTGAAGTGTTCTTGAGAAAGACATTTAACCCCAACTGCTCCAGTGGAGCTTTACAGTGGAGCTTTTCACAAAACTGGTTGTACTGGACTGCTCTTGGGTGGGTGCATGTGTATGTGTGCAGCCGTCCCTGCAAGTACTCCCCCACAATATTGCTGTTAATAACATGTTCAGACTAAGAATTCTTAGTCAGCTTTCCAGGTTAAATAAGGGGTGAAAAACACAGCCTCCCCACACACCTATGGAAAACGTTCAGAAGAAGTCATAAACAGTAAACCATGCCCACCATCAGATAGATGCTAATCTCAATTTAAATGTACTTCATTCTTTTTTCTTTTTTTTGTTGCCAGTTTGATTTATTTCACAGCTGCAAAAAGTTGTAAGGTGAACATGAAGGGAAAGGCTAGAGTTTGTGTATGACAGTGTTTCGCCTTCTCTTTGCCCCAGATGCTGCTCAGTTGATGTGGTTTGAGAAGCTGTATGCATGGCTCCAGTGTGTGGAGAAATATTTCATCTACCCAGCTGTAGTGCTGAACTCCCTAACGACAGAGGCCCGCGCTGTGGGCCAGAACCATAAAGAGCTGGACATCTAGTAAGCATTTCCTCCATCCTGTCTACTACTACTTCACCTCCACCCTCCTCCCCAAGTGTATGTATTGGAACTATAGAATGTAAAAATTAATCGACTTGGTTAACCACCCTCAGTTGTATGGCTTTCTACAGGTTTTGCTCAGTTATGTCATTAGTCAATAGTATTGGCAATGCCAAATTATTAGTCAAAACAAAAGAAAGACAAATTGTTTATGCTAAGCTAACATAGCCAGAAGACCCTCTCCCCACACTTCACACCTCCACTGGATGAGCCACACCTACGGGCATCACAGTAATAATCTGCAACTTTTTCATATAAATAAATGGCAGTTTTGCTACGCTCTAGCGCTGATTGATACCATACAATAGTGTTTCAACCCCTACCCAGTTCATGAAAGCTTTTTCATCTGCTGTTCTAAACACCTATAAGCAGGTACCTCTTTACCAGGAAAAGTCCTCTGCCGCACAGGAAGTGATGCATTTTACATTTCTGGCTGTAGCAACAGCAGTTTGTTTGGAATAGAAGAAGAACCCTGTATTTTAGCATGATCAGCTATAGCCACCATGGCAGAATGTACAAAGAAAAGACCAGTAACTACAGAAACTCATCAATGGAAAGGAAAGGAAAAATAAAGATTATTTGCGTGCCAACAAAAAGAAAAGGAAAGCTACCATCTCCAGCTAAAACTAGAGTGAATATCGGTAATGCCTTTCCAGGATGAAAATCACTCCCAAGATGAGGTGCGATGCAGATGTGACTTTTTCTTTTGGGCTGGTAGGTTTAGCTGTTGTTTATTAGTCACAGTGGGCATTGAGTGTCTTTATTGTTATGTTGGGCCAGTGCAAAACACCAAAGCAATGACCACTTATCAGCAAAGGTGTCGCCAAAATAAAGAAAACCAAGAATCTTGAAGATTATCATTTTGAGACAGACCAAATTGCAGGGCTGGTCACCAGCTGCTTGCTCAGCCAAAAAGAGTGGTAGTTCATAAAGAGTAATTAAAACCCCAAACCCAAATATGTGTGAAGTTGCCATCTGCTATTGGCTGATCTTTGGTGCCAAGTGATGTCACTTTCTATAGAGTACAACAGGTGGTGACATCACCTGGCACCAAAGATCAGCCAATAGCCGATGGCAATTTCAGTAGCATGCTTTTTACCATTAGATGTCAGGCTACACTGGTTTGGGGTTTAGTTACTCTTGTTCATAAATTCCTGTATCACTATGAGATTTTGATGTGAAAGTTGTGTGACTTCAACTCGGCACAGGAAAGTCCTTTTTTTCCATAGTGAATGGGCAGTTGTCATTTTGCTAAAACTTATAGCATGTGCATGTATTCACTTCCTGTGATTGGAGATCTTGTGTCAATCCCTCCCTCCCTGGTTTTAGCCTTGTATGTCAACATGTATCACTGTTTTTCTCCCTCCTTCTCTTTCTCCACCCCGCCAGCAGCCGAGCTCTCTTCATCTCTGTGGCGGGGATGAAGCTGCTGCGTTCGTCCTTCTGTGCCCCGTCACAGCAATATGTGACGCTGTGCTTCACCACGCTCTTCTTCCACTTTGACTATCCACACTTCTCTGAGACCTTCCTGGTCGACTACTACTTCATGTCCATTCTCTTCAGCAAGGTTAGAGCATATGCCCTATCATCTCGCAGGAATTTTCATTAATTAATTCATATGATTTCACCCTACTTTAGTAGCCATTCTTCTGTTCAATGGGCATCTGTATGTTAACTGCTGTATCAACATTATAGTGACTATGTAGTAGTATGTATACAATGATGCGTTTTCTGATTTATTTCCTATATTTGCTTGATTTCTCAGATGTGGGACCTGCTGTACAAGTTGCGCTTTGTGTTGACTTACATTGCCCCCTGGCAGATCACCTGGGGCTCCGCCTTCCATGCCTTCGCTCAACCCTTCGCTGTGCCCCGTATCCTTCAAACATACTCACAGTCAACACAGAAAGTGTCTGTCGGCTCATCTGTTATTGTGATACTCTGTTGATGCCCCATAATTTTCTAACAATTACAATTTCATGCTGCCAAGCACCAAAAGCATGTTTGTGAACTACACTATGATTCATTGCACCTGTGACATCAGTGCTCCTCAGAGTCGTGGTTTGTCTGTGCCGACACAAACTGAATGGAAAGACAGTTTGAAATGTTGCTTCGATAATCAGATGGAAGCGTAACAGTCGGCTTATGTTGCAATTCTGTTATTATGCTTATACTAGATTGAGAGACTTTAGTACCTGAAAAAATGAGTTACTTGGCCAACAAGTTGTCAATAGCCCTCCTTTCTGCCGCTGCCGACTTAGACTGACAACCTGTAGGAAACACTGCAGTGTCTTGCTCAAGGGCACTTCAGCAGGGTGGATGCTTGCTGTCACAGCAGCTATAGGCTGGTTTATATGTTTTCGAATGGCTGGTGGAGAGGAGAGAAAATGTATTGTAGTACATGGAATGTGCATTTCCATATTAATCTACCAGGAGGCCACAGGTTATGAGTATTGAAGGACCTTGAGCAGTTACTATGTTGTTGGAGATATCCTTAACTCCTCTGTTACTTCAGACTCTGCTGTGCTTTTTGTCCAGGCTGTGTTCTCTGCCATCTTTTCCACCCCTCTCAATCCTGTCCTGGGCAGTGCAGTGTTTGTCACCTCATACACCAGGCCTGTTAAGTTCTGGGAGCGAGACTACAAGTATGTTTTGCATTCTGTGTTAAGTGTGATCTTGTAAAGTCCACATCTGTCTGAAAGTGTTTCTATTAAATTTGACTCATTGATCTCATTGATTGCAGCACCAAGCGGGTCGATCATTCCAACACAAGACTCGTCACCCAGTTAGACCGCAACCCAGGTATGCTATGTCTCTCACCATTTAATCATCCTCCCTATTTAACAAGTAGTCATTTGTGGTCTTAAGTTATGGCGTGGGTCTTTCCTGTTTTAAAGGTGCCGATGACAACAATTTGAACTCGATTTTCTACGAGCACCTAACACGCTCTCTGCAGCATAGCCTGTGTGGGGACCTGCTGCTGGGCCGCTGGGGCAACTACAGCACAGGCGACTGCTTCATCCTTGCCTCAGACTACCTCAACGCTCTGGTGCACATTATTGAGATTGGCAACGGCCTGGTCACCTTCCAGCTGAGGGGGCTAGAATTCAGAGGTCAGCAGCATGAATAGGGCTTGTGCAGCAAGCTTAGTGTGTCTGCATTGTTTTGTTTACTTACCTGCTGGTTTGAATATAACAACACGCACTTGGGTATTTGTGGAGTGTCCACACAGAATAGCATTTATTGGCATGTTCTCTAAATCGAAAATATAGTAGTGTTGCATATATTCCCTTGAAAAATTGATTGTTCTAAATATAAATTCTAATTTCAATCAATTCAAAAGTTATTGTAGTTTTTGCCCATACAATTATAGGTCAGATTGTCAGCTGTCGGTAGCATAAAGACAAAAAGGGGTAACTGACCAGGGGGTTAAGCCGCATCTCAAACTGGCTTGTGGTGTAGGCTGAAAGCCTTACTTGGAAATTGAACGTAACAATCTCATTTTTGAATGGTACTGCTCATCAGTACCCATATTTATTATTAAAAAGTTGTATACTGTATTTAGGCCGATCAGATGTTACTGAGAAAAAGTATCTAAAATACAACGATTATTTTTATTCGTCACAAATATTTTGTCAACAAATTGTGGGGAAAACATGTCTACTCGGTGTTCTATCTTTTTATGTAGAGCTCTTGTCACTTAGGCCTTTTATTTTTTTGTTGTGCTAATGATTGGAAGTTGTGTTGTAACATTATGTTGCGGGTGTGCAGTGCTGATCATTTGTCAGAAAATTACACCATATTGTCAGTTAGAAAGCTGCATTTCAATAGTTGGAAAATATGTTTTGAAGTATCAATTATACAAATGGCTGGGACAAATTAGAGTTCTGATGTAGTAAGCACTATAACATCCTGCACTAAGACTTTTGGTCTCTGAGCTGATCCTCATCTGCCTAATCATCTCTTTCCCTCTCTAGGTACCTACTGTCAGCAGAGGGAGGTAGAGGCCATCACGGAGGGAGTGGAAGAGGATGAGGGCTGCTGCTGCTGTGAACCTGGCCACCTGCCCCACGTGTTGTCATTCAATGCTGCCTTTGGACAGCGCTGGCTGGCATGGGAGGTGGCTGCCACCAAGTATGTACTTGAGGGCTACAGCATCAGCGACAACAACGCGGCCTCCATGTTGCAAGTATTTGACCTTCGCAAGATCCTCATCACCTACTATGTCAAGGTAAGTCATTTGAATTAACATTGCATTACGGCATTTAGCAGACGCTTTTATCCAAAGTGACTTACAGTACATATCATCATACCGTTGGCGGGGGCAGCCATGCAAGGCGCCAACCTGCTCAACGGGAGCAATTTGGGGTTTGGTGTCTTACTCAAGGACACTACGACAGATTTGTTTTATCCGGGAGGAGCTGGACTCGAACCTTCAACCTTGCGGTTGCTGGGCGGGAACTCTACCTCCTGAGCTACTGCCGCAGTTTCAATTTTTACTGCTGTTCTTTCTTCATGGTTGTTTGCTTTTGCTTTTTCACCATACTTTCATCTGATTTCTAAAGATTACATTTTATGAGATCCCTTTTCTGTATGTCCACACTTCTTACATTACTTTTTCCTATTCTCCATCTCTTCAAATTGCTTGTATGTGCATTGTGGCTGATTGTGTTCAGACTATGACTTAGTTCTGACTTCTTACATATCTGGTTACATCCAATAGCAATGTGAGCATTTGTGTCCTTCACATAATGTGCCCTGGCACCAGATAAGTCATATTGAAAGTACAACCGTAATCATAGCCTTTGAGCTTGATGGTAACAACTTGATGATTTAATAATTTGGATCATGTGTTTCTTCCCTTGAACAGAGTATTATCTACTATGTGAATCGGTCTGAAAAGTTGGAGGAATGGTTGATTAATGAAACCGTTCAGGAGGCTCTGCGGCCTTGCCTCGGACCTACCTATGTAGACAGTGACCCCACCTTCAACCTGAACATTGATGAGGACTACGACCACCGGGCCTCTGGCATTACCCCTTCTGCCTTCTGCATGGTTTACTTGGATTGGATCCAGTATTGCAACAGCAGGCGTCAAACGGTAAGGCTCTCCACTACAGTCTGTTTTTTATTGGGGTTTAGTTTATGGTTCATTCGTGCTCACCCCGTGCTCACAGATTCTATTGAGGCTGAGCTATAACCAGTGTAACCACACCTACCCACATTTTGAACCATTAGTTAAATTATGTGTTCAGAGTTGTGTACAGTTCAAATGTTCTGTAACAAAAAAACAATCAAAGAACAATGATTGTGGAGGGGTGGAAACACAACCAGGACCAAACTGAATACAGAAATGTGTATATGGGAGAAAGATTTAGAGGAAGAACAATTTAAAGAGAGAAGTGATATGGCTTCTAAGTATCAGTCTACTGATGAAACATTGCTAAATGGAGGCAGGAGTTGCTTGTTTTGTCAAGATATGTTGCCCTGCTAATCCCTATTTATAACACATGACAGCTTATATTAGACTCAGATATTTTGATCGTTCTGAGCCACATTTTTCCAAACCAAAAGTGGCACTTGTGTAGGCTTCCACTTGTAGAACTTTTATGCTCATACAAACTTTTGATCTGTCATTGTGTTGCAGCCGGTGAACAGTGAAAGGGATTCTCCTCTTGTCAACCTCTGTTTTGGGCTGTGTATCCTGGGAAGAAGGGCCCTGGGCACGGCCTCCCACAGCATGTCTGCAAGGTAGCTACAATCTCTTTTTTACTCCAGTTTATATCACTCGTCATTCCCCTTACATGCGCCAACAGTGTCACAGGAGTTGATATTGTGGGTTTATCCTTTTTGCCAGCTTGGAGCCATTCCTTTACGGCCTCCATGCCCTCTTCAAGGGAGACTTCCGCATCACATCTCCTAGGGACGAATGGGTGTTTGCAGATATGGACCTGTTGAATCGAGTGGTGGCTCCAGGAGTGCGGATGTCCCTCAAATTGCATCAGGTAAGATTTATCTCACAGCCATGGACATTCAGTAGGCATTTAAATATTCAGTCACAAACCATTTGCTTCCTAAAATCACTTTTAAATTGCCTGTGGAAAAATAGTATTGGCCAAATAGGGATGGAAAAACAGCCTTTTTAAGATTTTTCACTGTAGACCTGCACCTGCCTTGTAGGATATGTGCCTCATCACTGAAATATTTGTGTAACCTGGCCATATCAAACTGTGTGACATTTGTTACAACAATACTTCTACGTTTTCTGGCCCAAACTTAGCTGTGTTTGTAGCAGTGTCTGCTCTGTTCACTGACAGAGTTGATTGTGCAGTTTGTTTGTCCAAATTCACTTAATATTTAGATATTGTAGGGCAAACTACTCCAATTTAACAAAACCTACAATCTGCAATCTTCACTCCAGGCAGAATATTTTGAAAGACATTTTGCTATCAATGAACTGTCCTGAAATGAGAGATGAGCCGTAGAAAGTACCAACGTATAACTAAAAATGGCAGTTAAGCATGTGGGGACAACAGTACTCTGTTGTGTTACAGTGTGTTATAGAACATTCACTGGCAACATTACCCACATTCATTTACAATTAGGCCAGAACAGGCACAAATGTATTGGTCCATAAAACAAATAATATTTTTCAGCTCATAAATTATTCAGAGGAAAAAACATGAAGTAAAGTGTAGCTTTGTTTTAGCAGTGAGACCTGCAAAATCTACTGGGACAACAGGCTCCAAATGTGTCCAGGCTGGTGTTTCTGTTTAGTCATGCAAGGCTGACTGTTTTTGTTATTAAAAGTAATTAAGTCCTGTAATCTCTGTCTCCTCCAGGACCACTTCACATCTCCAGATGAGTACGAAGATCCCATGGTTCTCTATGACGCCATTACAGCCAATGAGGAAAAGATGCTGATATCGCATGAGGGTGACCCTGTGTGGCGCAGCGCCATCCTGGCAAATATGCCTTCACTGCTGGCCCTGCGTCACATCATGGATGATGGCAGCGATGAGTACAAGATCATCATGCTCAACAAGAGGTTCCTCAGCTTTCGCGTTATCAAGGTCATAACTCTTCCTGATTATGATTTGTTGTCTTGCCATCTGTGGCTTGTTTGAACAGTAGGTCACTTTTTAGGTAATAGTCTAGCTCCACAAATCCAACAGCAGTTTTTTGAGTCATCATCACATTTTGTTGATTGTTTTTAACCGTATTATTCTATGAAATTGTCAGAATTTTGTTATTTTGTTATTTTCAGTGCACGTTTACTTTGAAATGTGGACTAGGGCACCAATGTGCTTCATCTGCATGCTTAATATCTGTGCTGCCCTCTACAGGTGAACAGGGAGTGCGTGCGCGGGCTTTGGGCGGGGCAACAGCAGGAGCTCGTCTTCCTGCGCAATCGTAACCCAGAGCGCGGCAGCATTCAAAATGCCAAGCAGGCCCTGAGGAATATGATTAACTCATCGTGCGACCAACCCATTGGCTACCCCATCTACGTGTCCCCCCTCACCACCTCCTATGCTGGGGGCCACAGCCAGCTCCGGTCTGTTTGGGGAGGACCTGTCAGCCCCCACAACATTTATACTTGGCTCATCAGTAGCTGGGACAGGTACATGGCTTACATCTCTTGTGATATAGAATGCGCAAACATATAAAATGCTTTCAGTTTCACAAACACTGATGTTAACGTGGATATTATTCAAAGAGCATACCTCTGTCTCTCTCCAGGTTACAGAAGGGTTGTGGCGCCGGCTGTAATAGCGGTGGAAACATTGAGGACTCAGACTGTGGGGGCGGCTCCATCTCCATCTCCACCAACCCAGCTGCCCACACCACTCAGAGTACACCAGCCTCTGGCCTTCCCCAGCCCCACATCACTACTGTCCAGCCCTCCATGGGTAAGCCCAAAACCCACTGCCTCTTCATACGGCCTGCAGTAATACCTCCTATTCAGCTAGCTTATATTAGCTTCAGCTAGCTTATATTATGCTCCATCACAAATAGCCACACACGTTCTACCACTTAAAGCAGTATTGATCGCTAATTTGGGAAGAGCACCACTTTGTGACTAGAGTAAATTATTGCACAAGCCGCAAATGGTATTTTGGCCATTTCTATATCTGTGAACCTCAGACACCGTCTACAAAAACCAAACCCTCTAAAAGCCTTGTATTTGTGATATAGACCTGCCTTTTAAGATACAATCAAATGAATGTAATACCCTTTGTTTCACTTCAGGTACGGACAACCCTGTTGGTCCAACCCCAAACTGGCCTCACCACCCCCAACCCCTCCCTCTAGCCCTGTTCAGCCAGTCAGAGGGCAGGATGGAGACAGGGCTGCTCACCTCCCTACAACGCACTTCCTCCATCCAGGGGCTTCTGGGCCAACATCTGTCCAGCTCCCAGCTCTCCTTCAGCAGCTCCTTGGCTCCTCCCCTGCCGGGCCCAGAGCGCTTCTGCCCAGGGAGTCTCCTGGAGAACTCGGGGTACAGAGCAGGCCAGCGGGCTGGCCTAGGCCAGGGCAGTGGGCTGCACTATGAGAGCCACTTTGGGAAGTGGAGTCTTTCAGGCAGGAAGGGCTTTAACGGACCAGCTGCAGCGGAGGGGGATGGAGGAACATTACAGACCATACGCACACAGGTAAGGGAGCAACCAAAAAAAAGCTTCCGGTATGTTCACTGTTGGCTTATATTTCATTTAAGTCAAGGCAATCTTCTCCTTTTATGGACAGATTACGGTAATGGCTTACAATAACATACTGATTAGAGGTGAACATATTTTCTTTGAAATCTCTTGTTGTTTTATAGCCTACTCCTCCTGCACCCCCGCCTGAGGCCAGTCCAACACAAGATCCTCTGGGAGCCCAAACAATGGATACGACCCTGCTGACTGCAGGGGACCCCCCCACCCCCCGAGAAGAATCCACAGAGCTGCCTTTACTTGAGCACCTGCGCTGAGTCTGCACTGGGTGACCGTCACCCTGTGACAGTCTCTGCAGCGAAAGCACACCCCACCTAGACTGGACTCGTTCCAGCCTTCTGGACTCATTCCATTGATACTTGTTCAAAGACAAGTAACTTGATACATCCGTGATTTGTAAATCCTCCAATGGAAAATCAACCTGTTTTCCATTGCACATTTTTCAACCCCACTGCAATACTGGATAGATTTGGTTGTATACAGGACCCAGCCAAAGGAGTTAAACATCTGATGGCATATTGAGCTGTTGCACGTCGGAACACAAAATGAGTTCAACCAACCCGTTTATTCCAATGTCGGCTTTCACCATGTCTCACAAGACTTGATGTACTCATTCTAAAGGTTTTTCTGAAAAAGGCACTCGGTGTCTCTATGGACAACCTCTTGGTTGTAACAGTAGTGACAGGCCAAAAAGGCCAGTGCAATTGTTAGGGATATTTTGCTTGAGTATTGTTTATTTTTCTATATTGGAGAAGGGAGGATCGCCTCTGACTTTCTCTCACTTGACATCTGCAGCAACAGTGTTTGCTTAACCAATCAAAAAAGAAAGGAAGTTCAAGATGCTATGTTGCTGTACGTGCAGGTGAAGGATAATATGACTACCATGATAAGCCTTGTTTCGTTTTTCCACCTTTACCATCCTTGCCGGACCTGTAGTTGTGTGTCAAATGATATTTATTAAGTACATACT
Organism: Acanthochaenus luetkenii; assembly: GCA_900312575.1. Taxonomy (NCBI): domain Eukaryota; kingdom Metazoa; phylum Chordata; class Actinopteri; order Beryciformes; family Stephanoberycidae; genus Acanthochaenus; species Acanthochaenus luetkenii. Next base: position 5,915 of record OMOT01020160.1, on the reverse strand, counting down.
ATATGACCAATTGTCAGCAACCTCCCCCCACTTCTCCCTTGCACACCACACGCATTCAACAACAACAACAACAAAAACCACATCCCACCAAAGGATCATCTTTCTGTCCTCTGGTCTATTTCTTACAGAGGTGCCTGACAACATCAACACTCAACAGTTCTGTCTTGGAGCAAGTTTCAGGGATGAGACCTTCTATCCCGGCCAACATGTGGTGCTTTTACAGCTGAGTTTACAGTCTATTTAGGCCCGGACACGAGTGCTGAATTTGGCTAGCAACGCGGAGCTGTGGGGTGGCTTCAGACGGATGGAGGGTGATGCTTACCAGTGACATTGTGTTGATCACAAGACTACAAACTGGGAGTGTTATAAACTAAAGCCTTTTTTGGTTTGGTGACTGGAATATCTTCTTTTTCTTTATTTTTTACTTGAAGAATCACATATTCCTCAGTGTCTAAGGCCCACTGAGTCAGTTCTCCCAGGATGGCCGATCAATCACTCCCTCTCTGACCAGATCCAGTCAGCTGTAGCGGGGACCCGGGCCGCCACCCTGAGGGCCCCTCTGTTTCCTTTGGCTGCAGTATGGCTCCTCCTATTACTATACTACTGCTTCTGCATCTCCTGCTAACTACTAATATACCCACTACTACTGCTGTTTATACAACTGTTAAATCCAGCGTTTTAGTTGGAAATAAACTTAAGTTGAATAAATACTGAAAGCAAAGGTGGAATATTTATTTGATTATCGTCTTAAAGATATCTTTAAAGGGGTTTGTCTATATGGTGTGCTGATATATCGAGATTCTGCCTCTTGTCAACTGTAACCTCCCTCCCTCCCTCCACGTTGTTTGGTATTTTGGCACTTGTATCATCTCACCAATGGCTGTCTTTTTAAGTGTGTAATATAACTGGAAGTATTCTTGAGACGTCACTTTAAGTTGGTTTCTTTCCCACTCTTGCACTCTTTTGCTCCACCACTGTGAAAAACAGATGAAAACACTGATTGAGGGTTTTAGTGGATCGAAGTAGATCACGTAACACACAGTAGAGCACATTCTGCCCCAATTGTTTCCCCTGGGTCCAGCAGCTTTTGGCCAATGCAAATCCATGGATGTCCCCGTCTGTGTTATTGGTAGAGCGATTCTGGAATAACCTTGTGCCATAGCGTAAATCGTTGTACCAGAAGACTTCCTTGTACGCCAGTTTCCATACCAAATAATCTCTTATAAACTGTGTTATACTGTAGGATAATTGAAAGGAAGCGTTCTCAGGGTCTAAAATGAGAAAGAAGTTGACTTGCCGTGTTCTGCGGGAGGCTTTTTGTCCAAAGGGAGAAAACTGAAAGGGATGAATTCATAAGCTGTTAACATTTAGGTCAGTCAGGTTGAGTATTGGGTCATGTTCAAGTTACAGATGTAAGATGTCCTCCTTTTCAATGTACTCTTTAGGTTGAAATAATTTCTTCAGACTGCACGCGGTTATAGATCACTCAATCGTTGCAGCGCTGTTGTTTTTATTTTATTTCGCCCACAATCGACACATTATGAACAAGTGACACCTACAGAGCCTGTTTCTCTGTCAAAGAATCACATTGTTGTTTATGAGTGTAAGAGCTGGCCGATATTTTTTTTAGCACCCCTAAGGTTTCTTCCTGTCTCGGCTGTGAAGACGCTACAACAGGCAAACAGTGCGTCAGTGTCCCGTGCTAAGACGTTCGTGACGAGACTTTCTGATCGGGGCTGTTTTCTGTTTTTGTGGTTTGGTTTTTATTTGTATTTTATTTTACTGGGAGTGAGGAAAGCACAAGTTACTGGACAGACCTGGGTGTCAATTAAAAAGGGATTACGTAATCTCTGTAATTCATGTACAGCATGTTTCGTATATAAATATATATTTAAAATATAAATCTATTTTATTATAATTATAGATTTGGGGTTCTTTTACATCAAAGACACTATGTTGAGGCACAGGGGAGGGTCTCTTGTGTTTACCCACCAGAGGAGAGAGGCGCTCTTCACAATGAATTGTGCAGTTTGGGAAGAATCAAGTAATACTTCTTTTGCACAAATGTATCGTACACCATCCCACTTTGTTATTGTTTATTTTAGTTGTATGGGGAGGGGGTCTTTTATTTAAGAACTTTAAGTCAGCGTTCAATAAAGTTCTGTACAGTGTTTTTATGTGATTACCCCCCTCCCCCTTCCCCCCTCCTGTTTAAATTAAAGCTTTTTGTGTCTTTGTTTGCTAATTAAATGCTGTGAGTGCTTTCATTTTCCTTTTTTGTCTTGTCGGTTGCCATGTTGTTGTTTTTGGTCCGTGGCATCTTGCATCTAGAGACTTCATTTGCATTGAACTTTGAACCCTTCAAAATAATATCTTAATATTGAACGACGTATAGTCAAAATTCAGCTCTATACAAGGGAACGCAAATAAGTTTAGTTTCAGGTGCACAGGAAACAGAAGAACATCGCTGCAATTGAGGGGTCCAACCACATCGTGAAGAAGTGTGCAGAATACATGTGGACACCAAGAGCAGGTGAACCTCATGTGTGGGTCACCAACCAAAGCTGGCTGGAATGTCATCTGACTTGCAGATTCAAGTGGATCATGCAGTGGTAGAACAATCAAATGATTAATGAGGCACGTATGAATAAGTCCATACTGTGTGATAAGGAAATACTACATAAACTGAGTAAATACTAAATGATGCTCAAAAGGACCTGAAATGATTTACTGGATGTTCACCAACAGTGAGCCAGCTGGCGCCCCGTGAGAGAGAGAGTGTGAGGAAGCAGGGAACCTACAGTATATATATGGTGGAACAGGCGAACGTGTCAAGAGTGAGTGGATGTGCAGGGGGAAATTAGTATGAGTTAAATGCGTATACTTTAAATACATTTAATGGAGACACTGACCCTCTGTGTACAAATACACAACTTATTAGTATCACTATCACAGGGTCTAAAGAAAAGCATAGGCTTTAGTATTAATTCTAAATTGAACTTTTTGAATAAAAAACACTAACCGTATAATGATGTCTGCTCATGATCTCAGCTTAGCATGATGGGCTTGACACATTATTACTATTTGTGTCACGAGGATGAACATGTTGGTTAACGCCTGTCCATCACATATACTGACACCCATCCAATCACTAAAGCTCACAATCTAGATAACGTTACAAGCTACTGTACTATAGCTCAATGTGGACTAACGATGGCAGAATAGAGTGTACAAGGCTGCAAGCAGGATATGTTCAAATCTTTGCTGTTTCTTCTATTACAATATGTACACGTAGAGGATAAGTTTGCTATTTTGGACCTCAGCCCCTATTTGCTTTCTACCATGCAGGGAATACATATGTCCAAGCCATGTCAAGCACGTAAACATGTTTGGATTGCGATACATTTCACAGGAGATACCTGTAACAATACACCCTGAGCTTCCCGCCTCGGAAAAGCACATTTATCGTAGTTTTTCCAAAGCAATTACGATTGCCCCATAGACTTCCATTGTAGCCCAGTGAGCCTGCAGGAAAACTGTAGAAAGCTCAATACTGAACCGGTCAGTGAAATGATGGTCTCTACGTGTCAGTTTCATGGTAGAACGTCCACAAATTGGGTCTAAGGTCCAAAATAGCGAACTTATCCTTTAACTAAAATGGCTGATCTTGCCGTCTTGTTTGGCCATGTGATGGGTCATGTGATGGGCCATGTGATGGGCCATGTGATGGGTCATGTGATGGGCCATGTCATGGGCCATGTGATGGGCCATGTGATGGGTCATGTGATGGGCCAACGTTTCACTCTCTAGTTGAAACAAATACCAGGAAGTCGTGCGTGTGCGTGTGTGTGATGCCTGGGTCTCTTCTCCCACCGCTGTGGATCTTAACAAATCAAACAAAGGAGCGCTTCATCAGCGAGGGCGTATCCCGTATCTCGTTGTAACACTCCTCCTCTTCCTCTTTCCCCTCCCTCCGTGTCCCATCCTGCCCGGTGCGACGGAGCCACAGTGCGAGCGCCAGCAGCGCCAGCAGCACCAGGGTCATGGACGAGGTCAGCAGCACGGCCTGCGGTATCCCTGAGGAACCCTCTGCGGCTACAGAGAGAGAGGGGTGTTAGATGACACAGACGTTAGGGAACGGAAATCAATTGGGGCGCCTGCAGTGAAAGGAGAGAGGTACTCACTGCTGTAGACGGACAGGTGGACGTAGCAGTTCTGTGTTCCCAGCAGATTAGTGGCGGAGCAGCGGTACAGTCCAGACGTCTGGGAGGACACGTTCACCATCTGGACCGAGCCTGACCAATCCCCTGTAACAGA
>OMOT01020047.1:4260-28024 GCA_900312575.1 Acanthochaenus luetkenii | reverse complement strand
TGTACTTTAGAAGAAGCTCCTCTCAGCCAGTAGCCACAGTGACGTCAACAACCTGTCAGTCCCGCAGAGACATAACTAGGCTCTGGGACTAACAAGCTAGGAGAGACTGTGGATGAACTGGTAGGAGGACATAGGAGGGGAGCTAATAAGAGGGAGTAGAGGAGACTGGTGGTGTGAGAGTGCAGAGGGGATGGAGGAAGAGGGGACAGTAGGTGAGATTAAGTGTGATGGGGCAATGTGGGTACAGGTGACATGAATGTGGTAAAGGAGTTGAGTCAGTGAGTGCAGCGGTAGAGGTCAGCGCTGGAAGAGAATGTATAAACAGGAGAATGGATCACGGAGGATCATTTGACGGTTCTTTCAGGGACAAACGATATTGACTTCACTTTTTCTCTCTCTATGCAAAAATGCTGTTGTAAGAGTCCCATGTTACTCAGTGTGTTAATGAACTATTTGAACTATTTGATTACAACTCTTAGTATGTTAGTTGTTCCCATTTTGTCTTGTGGCGTTCAACACTCTGCTGATGTATGTGCATTGTCTTGTAACTCCTGCTATTTGTTGCTTTGTTGCCCTTTTCTGTCATTGATCTGTGTGTGTCATTCAGTTATATAGGGGTACATGGAAAGGTGGGTAAACCCTGAGCTCCTCTTGGTGATAATTGTAAGGCAAACAACCACCAGTATACACCAAAATCTTTTATTTTCATAAATTCATTACTTTCGTATCATTTTCCCCGTAAAAGACCCTGTCCTCATCTAAGTCACATCGGTTTGATACTACTTACTATGATGTGTACTCTGAATTCATGTCATAAAGCTTTATGTCAGCCTAAAAAGGTGGATAAACTCTATTCTGCAGATAAAAAGGTGGATAAACTCTATTCTGCAGATAAAAAGGTGGATAAACTCTATTCTGCAGATAAAAAGGTGGGTAAACTGAGTCTAGGTAGGTTTATCCTCTGCTTCATCCCTTTGTTGTTTGTCATGCCTTTCAGTTGTGTTCTTTTATCCAAATCCCCTGGCCCCTTCAAACGGCCTTTTGCCAGACCATCATTGTAAAAAATAAAAATGTCTCTTTCATTAACCTGCCTGGTCACAAAAGAGTGCGCAAAAGAACCATCCAATCACAAATGGTGTGGTTTTTTTAGTGTTCTAGTTTTCTTGTATTGTATTTGTGTTTGTTTTGTCGTTGTATCATTTGCAAACAGCGCATTTCTGCACAGGCACAGAGAAGCAGCTTCGTCAATAGTGAGCCCAGTGCAAAATGTAAGAAAATGGTGGTGACATAATTGGCCCTTTTGCAATAAAACAATGGCCTTCGAATATACAACATGCACGGCATTACACTAAGAACGGTGGCACAAGAGAGGGAGACAAATGAAAACAATAAATAAGACTGAAATAGAGAAAGTGTGATCTCTGAGGAACAGGTCCATAGACTCCCGTCCCAGCATACGGTCCTTCCAGCCACATAACTGTGAGCCCGTGGAAACACAATACCTGTAGACCAGACGCAAGAGGAGATAAAGACAGGATCTGGGGACAGACGGCAACGGAGAGTGACAGTTATGAAAGGGCAAAAGACAAAACTGTTTCAGACACATGTAAGTCACATGCACATGACCACAGACAATTCATGCAGTCAGTTGTGCTTGAGGAACACAGATAATGAACGCAATAGCCTGTCCACTCAGGAAAACACATGGATATTCAATGTTTGTCTATATCCCAAACAACTTCTGTCCTTGCTTCAGGCAGCAGTCTGCTGAAATGTTAAAAGCAGGACATGCAAATAAGGCTGATGCAACAGTGTAGTACAACAGCAGATACCATGGTTGATTTACTAGTTAACACATAATGGTTTCAACACACACTATGGTAAATTGCAAAACTGCTGATTTTTTATAAATGTTTTATTACAATGTATTTCCTCACCTCTTAACCCATTTTAGTGCAGTGCCCTGAACGCAATATGGCCATGAGCCAGAGGGCAATAAATACCAGACTACAAGACTCATAAACTATTTATATCCCAGTGGCATGGAATCCTCTTAATATACCCCATCTGAATGACAGTCATTTTCACAGGTGTATGCTTGTTTGAGATGTGTTAAGTGTTTCACGAAATAAAGCAAGATCCATATTGGATAGGACTATAAAAAGTTGTTCCCAACTGATGTTGCTATTACCTGAGCTTAAAGCTGCACTAGGCAAGATTTCTAGATTTCTTATCTGCCTAAATCACAAATTTGGGCTGCAATGGAGAAAACCCTTCCGTTCCCCAACTGAGACATCGTAGATTCACCATATTTGTCCAAATGCAGTGTCAGGTATGTCACTGGTGGGAATTCTTCTCAGCCCCTACTAGCCACAGAGAAGAAGAAATGTAACTCAGAGGAGAGCACAGTTTACCGACATCACATTACATGATTTCTGGGTAATGAAGTCCTTTGAACGTACAACAGTTCAAACAGGTATCTCTTGCTGCCACCTGGGTCCGTCAAAGTAAGAAGTTGCCTATTGCGGCTTTAAAAAACACAGGTCACATTTGCAGATTTCCTTCATGTCACCTCTATTTAAAATTATATTTAGACTATCTTCAATTGTAGAGAAATCCCAGCATTTTACATAATTTGAACGATCATGTGCTGCTTGGTAAGAAGGTTGCAAAAAAAGATAGGAGATACAGGCTAACTGAGTGGTATTTGGTTCATAGATACAGTAGCATATGCAAAATAATAGTTAACAGCTACCACTGGATATCCAAAATAGTTCCTACTAAGCACCTTATTCCAGACACTGCCAGGAACTCTGATTTAAAAGTATGAATTAAATGGCACAGCTCCGTTTGCACTGATGTATTATGGCTTTGGTTGGAGAAAGGATGAGGATATTTGATGTGATATTTGACAGATCCCATGAGCCCTGAAATTATATTTCAGGACGCACTATGAACAGCAGTTTGTAGGGTAGGTTTGAAATAGTGAAGAAAGGATAAAAAACTAGCAAATAAAACTTGTTAGGGACAGTATTTTCCTAAAATGAAACAAACAAACGTCCTCACAGACTCACTGGGGAAACGCAATAAAGCTGAGGAGAAAACAAGAGCCTCTCTTTGCAGCGAGACTCAACGATCTCATTCTTATTCCTCTTCCCTTTGACGAGCCTCCACCGCCATTTTTATATTACACCTTTGCTATGCATCCTGGGTGTCTTTCTCCCTCTCCAGCCACTCCTGTTGCAGTGCTGTTAGTATGCGAGCTATATGGCACTCCTCTTAGCGTAATGAGGAGTGCATATCAGGCTCCTAACCCTCTCATGTAGTGAGTGCATCCCTGGGCAATGTTAGTATTGTAGAGAGCGACAACGTGACATCCCACCACAGCCCTCCCTTCCTCTCATGCTCCCTTTCCTTCCCCACCCCCTGCCGTTTGCAGTTTCCCTCACCTGTTTACACACTCCAACTGGAACTTGAGTCTGCAGAAATACAAGCACATTTCCTGCATCTTGCAAAACACTACACACAATTATGTACATTTGGCACTTGTGTTCACGTGGAAAACGCTGCCACCGAAATGATCAATTAACCACACGACATGGGCAAACACCTGTCGCTTATAGTAATGGCTCACTTGGCAATCGGCGCTTCAGCAATACCGTTTTTCTCAATTGCTCACACGCTAAAGTTGGAAGTTGAAACGCAATCACTGACACCTGGAACTCATGTGCCAAACCCCCAAACCAAGGCTTCTTTAAATCACACTTTTGCAAAACCCTACACACGGTTCTCTACATTAGGCACGACGTTCAAAGTTCAAATCTCTTGTGTTCCTTCTGAAAGCAACGCCAATCAAAATGCCAAGCTAGTTACCTAACTGTTCACTTAGAAATCAGAGCTTTGGCACAGGTGAGCTCTCCTGTTTTGGAGGGAAATGTGTTTGGAGTCTTGAAAAAATGAGCCACTTTTATTTTATTTTATTTTTTCACAAAATCCTTTATCGTACTGAATGTTTTTCCTGGTTTTCTCCTGTCGGATATGTAATGTGTTACATGCAAAACACAGGTGTTCCAAAATACTGCATTTTGGGGGGGAAATACAAATGTTTTTGTTACTGTACTGCATTTGTGTGTGTTTATTTATATATATTTGAGTATATATACGTTACTGTAACAATCTTTTACAACTGGCTACAGTGCAACGCTGAAAATGCAAAAGGCATAACCCTACTGATAAGATATTCATAGTAGTGTTTTGTGTTGATGTTGTTGGTTGGTAGAAATATCTATTCATATGATGGCGTGTGTGTGTCATTTTGATGCAAAAATAACGTTTTGGAGAGAGATACAACGGTTTTTAATGCAGCGTTTGCTTTTGCTAAAGATTTGTAGAGTTTAGCATTTTGTGTTTGTGGTTTTGTGTTGAGTTTTGACAAAATGAGCCAAAGCTTCTGACATTTGAATATGTAATATGGCCTCAGGAAGCCAAAACGTAGTGTTTTTGCCCCCAGTGTTTGATTGATGCTCCGTAAGAGATATTCATATGATAGCTGTGTGTGTCGTTTTGGTGGAAAGAATCCGTTTTGAGAAGAGAGAACATGGTTTTGAGTGCAGTGTTTCATTTTGCAAGAGCTTTGTGGAGGTTTGCCAAAATGGTTAACTCTTTTCAGTTTTGTGTTTAGAGTTCTGAGAAATTGAGCTGTAGTTTCGGGAAACGTGTTTAAACGATAGGGGGAAACTGTGAAAGGGCCGAAATTGAGAAAAACGGTCATGACTATATATAATGAACAGATAAACAATGGTTCTTTCTTTGTTGTTCTTTTAAGTTTATCCCAACATACACTTATTTTAATGAGTTTGTTCTTTCCACTTTCATAGTACAAAACAAATGGAGACCAATTAAACTCCACATACAAATGGATAATGCCTCTTGCCAATTTCCCTCCTCACAGCTATCTGTTCAATGATTTTGCAATCCATCTCTGTTCTGCCATTGAGCCATATTGAAATACCATGAATGCACAAAGGTTCAGTGTAATTCAGCCTCTGCCGGGGGAACTGAAGAAGAAGCAGTGGGCTTTTAAGTGCAATCAGCAGATTAGATTAGATTAGATTAGATTAGATTAGATTGCACTTTACTGATCCCCTAGGAGAAATTCAGGTGTCATAGCAGCAATTGGCAGAACGATGCCAGACATAGGGAAAGATAATAAAATACAGGTAATAATAAGTACAGGTAATAAATTATAATAGAAAGAGGTTTGAATGTATGTTGTCCTCTCTAAAGTGCTGTGCCGTATGAACAATGTTGTACGGTATACGATTCCATAATAAGAACCATTTAAGGTGCATTATTGAAGCTTTGCAGACGAAGTTATCTGGAGTAGCCAGACAGGTAAATTAGGGGAAACTACCATAAAGGATTTAACAGAAAGTGGTGGTGTTATTGAGTTTTCCACTCATTGATACAATTGCTTTGGAAATGGTAACTGTAATTGATTATAAAAAATTATAAAAAATTATAGTAATTTTATACTGTATTGCCTAAGGAACTAAACAGTATCAGTTAATTACACTGCACAGGTGCCTACCGATATGACACTAACGACGTTAATGGCAATAAAATGCAATAAAATGCAATTTTCTCCAGTATTTTTTCAGCTTCACTTTACATAGTTCATGATAGGCTTTTTTCACAAGCTGAAAGGTGGTTCAGAGGTAGAACAACTTAACAGCTTGCCACCCTTACACAAAACTTGAAGCCACATTAGTATGGATCTGTATGAAGACGGCTTTTGCCCGCAATTCTTGGATTATTACAGTCTTGTGTAACTAAACATCACATGATGCTTTACAGCATGTGATTTAAAATGATCTTCTCCAAATAAAGTCATGGAAAAGGAAATTGCAAATAGGTCATATACATGAGGTGTGATTGAAGGTAATGAGGCGTAAAGTGAAAAACACCGGCCTTTTCCTTGAATGTAGGATTTCACGGCTGCTCACTCGCAGATCTCGCGGCTGACCTGAATGCCTCCGAAGAATCTCTCCAGCTGGCTCTCAAAAACAGACCAATAGCAAAAGCCTTTTGTTGAAGCAACACGCATCAGTTGCTGAAAGTGAAACCAAAGTTGATTCTTACCTGGCACTTTTGCTCTAAAATGAGTTGACAGGAAATAGAATCCGGAGGTGGTCAATCTGTCTCAAATGCAGTCTGCCACAACGGCATGAATGCATTATTACACTGTCAGAATGTCTGAACAGAGACACTCTCCGAGAACGCTGAGTGACAGTTGAAAAGTCAGGTCTGACTTAAATATTAGGAAGGTTGAATTTTCTTTGGCTTAACGATGTAGTGAGCGACACAAAATACAAGCTTTCCAAGTTCTTGCTTCCATTATTTAAATCAATTTTTGTCTGCGTCTGACATTTATTCTCTTGGTCTGATTCCAGTTTGACCATTTAAGATGGTTTGTGTTTTCCCTGGGAATTGTTCATTTTTCTCAGGGATTGTGCAGCACTTACGTTTAAAGGGCCAGTTCACCAATTTATATGTCGTCGGTTTTTTTTCTTATCAGTGCACAGCAATGTTTTATTCTTGGATTATTGATATGTTAGAGTAGCCAACCTGGCTGATACCTGGTGACGATGGATTCCTGTGGAATCTGGACCTACTTTATTCACTTGGAAGTATTGCAAGACCGATTTTAAATTCGGTTTGTCGCCCTTAGATCTTGAAGTCCCTGAGGTTTTCAAAGCACAAAGGTTTTCCTCTCGCCTCCAGCTTCATCAGTAGCAGTTTAACTTGAGGGTTGCTTGCATTTATGTTTGGCTAATAAACACCCCCGTATTCTCGGACTAATCGGATAAAGGCATCCTTTCAAACTCCATTAGCCGGATTTGAGAGTTTCCCTTATCTGTTAACCCCTCTTTCCCTATATCTCTTCCTCCGTTATAAGTGAAAGACCAGATGTTATGAGGTAATTGCATCATCACTCAGGCTGCTCAACCCCTCGAGATAATGTCCCGTTTCCACATTGACTTTTAATTCATGCACTCTACCTTTAATTCAGATACGCCCCTGACCTCTTCAGATATCATGAGAGTCTTCCCTAGAGACTTCCCCATGTATGTCCTGATTAGATAGATGAAATAGCATTTCCTCTCATAGCACATGAAAGGCATATACCTTAGAAGAGGTTGCTGGGATGAAAGTGATCCTTAATGTGACTAAATGTATCAAGCTAGATGTATTGCCCCAGGTTAAGACGCAAATATAGAGGATATAGATGAGGCTAATGCAATTTAATTGATTTAAAACCATTACGGTGGGTGTATAAATGTCTAAATTTATACTGAGGACCATTTTGTCCTTCGGAGAAGCGAACCTTTGCACTGTCCCGACAATATGCGTCAAGAGTCCTCCATTTACCCTTCCTTTGTTTTACATAGTTAATCAATGAAAAGAAACAAATTACTGAAGTCATTTGAGACAAAATTCGATATTTCTGGGCATCAGTATGCCTCTGCTCAGTTGTAATACGTTCAGCATGGGGAGCAATGGAGAGCAAATTGATTTACAAAACAGCTAATGTAGGAAAGACATGGTTTGGAATTTACGGCATGATATTTTTCATTTTCTGGGATCTGAATATTAATCTGGATGTACCGGGAAAATGTTTGAACTATTGTCAATTAATAAGTCGAGCACAAATCAAAATGGTAAACCTTTAAATGTAACTGGCATTTCATTAATGGTTTCAAATACACTATAAAATAATGAAGACAACAAATTGTCCCCAGTTTACATCATTTACCATCACTGTTCCCTTCTCTCAAGACTGAGCGCACAATGTATTTATTTTGACGTGCTTTTAAGAAGAGCTGCCATCCAAATTACTTATGACATCTGAAAATTAAGAGATACATGAAATGTTTTACCAGTGGGTCCAGAAAAGTGGTGGAGCCCTTTTTTATACTTGTTCTACTGTCTTCCTCTTCTTACAGACAATAGCGGTAATTTGGCCGATAACAGTTGCGATAGGACTGTTCATATTCTGTTATCTCCTAAAAACAACCTAGAGAGAGCAGGCATGGGGAACAGGGAGGAGAGGCATCATGGGTTTCTGCCGCAGTGAAGGAATTCAGGCACATGGCTCTGACACCAGCTGAGAGCCAGAGGAGAGCCTCTAGCGCTGTGCTAGGGTTTCAGCTGCAGTCCTGTTCCCCTTTGGAGCAAGCATGCATGTGACAGTTGAGTTGTGTTTATTTGCAGAGCAAGGGAACAAATCAGATTCAGGGATTTGATGTTTTTTGTTTTTTCCCCCATTATTGATTAAATCAGGGAACTGTGTTCGGCGGCACAGCCGAGGTGGGTGGGCTGTAGTAAACACGGATGGGTTTATTCATGTTTAATGGAGGGAAATCGTGTGGGAAGCAGTGATGGTTCATTTACATAATGCTTTTGCACAAACCACATGCGGGCAACATGCAGACACAAGCACACAAAATAAAAGCCCTGGTGATCAAAAGTGGCAAACAGTGTAGGTTGGTATCTAAGTTGCTTCAACTGATAGAAAACAGAAAATAGAAAACAGATCAACTGATGAGCACAGACGTAGTGACAGATTTCCTCTACACTCGTTACCCCATGTGCAGTGCAAACATTTGTGCTGTTTTCAAGCATCATTTGCAGGGATCCAAGTTATTTCATTAATGAATGCAATTACAGGTCCCCCCCTTTTATGAGTAGCATCCCGATCGACCCATTACAAGGGAGCCTCCCTGTTTCGAGGTCCTTCAAGCATGTTGTATTTGTTCTGGTTAACGTGATAACATCTGATGGAAACACTGAGCTCAGCAAAGGTTTACACATCAAAGCAACATACCCAGAACCAGTGTGAGCGAGCTATCGACAAAAAGCCAAATGAATCGCCTGCTTTATTCTCTCTTCACTTGGAAATGTGATGCTGAGACACACAGTAAAAATCACAGATAACATTTGCTGTGCAGAAAAACGAGTGTATACTGCTGACAGGACGGGAGTTTTCTTATCTCCATTAAGTGTCAGGTCTGCAGTTCAGCAGAGCCGTTATAGGTCAGAATACTGGACTGAAACTAGCCTTTTTATCGTTACTGCTTTCCCTTTTTGCAGCTTCGCCTTGCATTTTCAAGCAGTCTATTGAAGCCATGTTCATTCTCCTTTTTTGTCCTGGGTCGGGATCAACAACTCCGACAGACTGTCCGTAAATAGATTTCGATTAGATTCATATAATCATGAAAAGAGAATAACAATCAATTAAGAAAGTCAAAGGGAACCGCAGAGTGAATACCACTGTTTAATGTAACTCTTTTTAGCTTTCTATAGTTTTTACTTTTAATTACATAAATATAAAAGTACAATCATTGGTATAAATGTGCAACTTGCAAACAGAATTAACTTGCATAAATGAACTCAATGTCAAGCCACGATGCAGGCAACATGAGACGTACACCGAGGTGTAGAATTATGTTGATGTCGATAGAGCAAAAGGTCAACATAACACCTGAAGCAGCTTTTACATCCAGCGCTCAGTGTGGTGTAGTGATCTGATCCACGGCTCTGTCGCCTCCTCACTGAGACTGGCTACCCACCATGTCCTGTGGATGTCAAGTCAAGCTCCAGATCAAAGCCAACAACGTTCGCCTTGTTAAGCAAGGCAGCAATACGTCATCCTGTTGGTTTACCTGACCACTGGTAGGTTTTAAACAGCCAAATCAAAGTCAATAAGCTGCGCTCCTAAAACAAGCACAACGTTTTCTCTGGTTCATGCTATCCTATGCTCACCAATTAATAATAATGGACTATATCTTTGCCGATTAAATGGCACCATACTCGTTATGCTACACCTCCATCTTATTAAGACAAACTGTAAAAATGTCCAGAGCTCATTACAGGACTCTGTGAGACTGAACAGATTGCCAAGACTATGTCGAGGATTTAAAGGTTACAACCCGCTGGCATCATCAACAGCCTACAGCATTAACACTAACAATATCTCTGGTCCGTGGTGATTTCAAACACATCGTGTTATTATGGGGCTTGTGACAGCCGTCAAACGTATCCTCTCATATGACATTTTAATGGTGCCATTTTTCACATCACATTTTCCAGTGTTAACACAGCATGTGTCGATTGGACTCGTATAAACACTGACTGTGTTGATTTTGACACTTTCAGAGATAGATCAACACTGGCAATTGTACTGTATATTATGTATCCAGTATTATGTATCCTGTGTTCCAAGTGTGCTATGTTGACCCATTTTATGTACAACTAGTGTGGGCTTGAACATTTTGCATCATTTTGCTCTAGCTTGGTTGATGACAACATGAGAGGAACTAATTACACTAAAAGCGAAAAATCAATGATTTAACATTTAAGAAGCATTCATGTTGATAATAAACACAAACACATAGTCATTTCTAAGACCACCTGTCTCCTCTTACAGAAGATACAGAGGACAGCAGGGCAGTTAAAACCATTGCAATCAATGGAGATCAATTTTGCAAAATGCAAAATGATTGTAAAGTACAACACACGAGCTCTACTGTACACTATATTCTTTTCAATAAGGAATCTTTAAGTAAGGCAATTGATTTCATGCCATGCATGCATTTTAAGTGAGCAAACATTACTCTAAATATGATATTCAATGTCTTAAAAGATTGATGTGTTTCAGGCTAAAGGAAAATACATTTGAATGGATATTATACTGTATCAAACCACTTCAGGGGGGCTTATATTGAGGGAGGCATTTAAGATAACATATCACAGTCCTTTAACTCTCATTTTCAGTCCTCTACACGTCGCACTGTTTCATTTTGGACACACGGACATGAATGCATGCGTACACACACATACACTTCTTGTCAAAGGTGAGTTAAGGATTTATTGTTTTAAGGATACAATTTCTTTCTACCCTTGTAAGTAGCTAGATCCCAAAAGGGAAAGGGGGGTGTGGAGTCAGTAAGCAATACTGAAGCCAATGTACCCTTATGCCCCCTATAGGGAAAATGAAAGTTCACATACAACATAATTGGAAAATTGTAATTTTAGAGAACTGCCAGCTTATACTTCCCCCTTTGGTGACATATTGTAGCAAGGGAACGCTATTTAATTCAAAGAATATAATTTATTACAGCATGCCCATATTCCTGCTTAAATGTCCCAGGGTTTGGCATTTTCTTTGCATAACGCTTACAGAAATATGGCAACATATGAATCCCTTGGCGTTGCAAGCTTCACATCACATCAAACGTTCTTTTAATAAACAATCCTGTAGGGAACTGTTAAAGGCTGGGCAACCTGTGCTCACTTTGTAACCTTGTTATCTATGTTTTTAGTGTGTAGTTAAGTCATGGATCTTCTGAATACTGTATTTTGCTCCATCAGTAGACTACTGTGACTGTGTAAAAGACACGTGACAGTGATACACACGAATCACCCTTTGTATTTGAATGTAGATCATTTGAAAGCTATGTAGAAAAATATACTTTAAAGAGACCTCTGTTTTATGTACAGCTTGTATGGCTTTCCCATAATGCTATGCAGGAAACTAAGACAAGCCTGAAGTTTCAACTACCTGAGTCATTTTCTCTATTCCTCTTGTCAAGGCTGGGGAGTGCAGGACATATTCAGATCTATGCACAAAAAGCACGGGAAACAACAAAGGATAAATCAAGATCTAATTCACACATTCCAGGGCTATATACAGTCATGGCGTGTTTTATATTCACAGTGTGAAGGCTGATGAGCGTGAGGAGAGAGCCGAGGTCTGCAAGAAAAAGGAAGCAGGAGTGTATGGCGCAGTGTGTGTGAATTGAATGCACATATTGACAGAGCTATACAAACGAGTGGGTGGACTGGGGAGATGGACGGCGGGAAAAGCCGAGCCCTTGGCTGAGACTTGGCTGTGCAGGGTTCATCTTTTACTGTCTTTTCGCACTACTGCTACTGTTAAGACGATTCAGACGTGTATGACAGCATCTCCGGCAAGTCTCAAGAGCTCTGGGACAATTCAACCATCAATGTCTCCTCCTCCCTGTCGCTGCTTTAACTCACTGATGCCTCCGAAGAGATATTGGGCAGCAGCAAGGCCATTGATCGTGTAGTCTGACGGGTCAGCACCGTATCCACCACACACACCTTCCATCTATTAAACCTTGGCTACACATTTGCACTGAAATGGAGAGGGAGAAATAACCTCTGCGTGCCGTTGGATCATGGTTCGTTTTACCGAGCCACAGCAACAAAGACGTCTCTCACGTGGAAAAAGAGTAAATACCTACAAAAGACGAATCAATGCAAGTGAGGGGATCCTTTGCATGAAAGGGTTTCGTTTTTCACTGCAACATCTGAAAAGGACTCTACTAGTCTCAATCTGTCATTTAACATAACTATAGGACAAAAACATCCATATTTCACCTCCTCCTCTCATCCACTATATTCCACTACAAACCACTGAAATATAAACATATATTTCTCATTCATTCTATTTCATAAACAAGTCTACATCCTACATTTAAAGTGTAATTATTAGATTGCAGGCGGCTTTTATAATTTTTTCTCTCTTACAGACAGCCTTCTTTTACCCTTTGGCCGCTGAGCTGATAAGAGGCCCAGTTCCTCTCTCAGGAGAAATGGATTTTCACTCTGCTCTCCTCTCCATCTTGAGGAAACGACTGTGTGAAGCCCGGTAGTGTGGCACACTGTAAAACTCTGTCCTCACTACAGCCCTGTCAGAATCAGTTACATTATAGCAATGCACAGGAACTGTGCTTTCCACTTGCCCCCAGAAATCAATCACCTGAGGGCAAAACCAGACCGGTGTCAAGCAAAGTGGGTTTTGCACAATCAATGGAAGGTCTAGAAATGGTGCAAATAATGCATGAGGAGAAATATGATGCATAGTTTAATATGTGCTATATCATCCAGTAATTACATTTGTTTTGAAATGTTTATATCAGCATTCAAATTGAACATTCAAATAAACCCCACAATCAATATTGATTGCATTACCATTTCAGTCAAATCAATCTGATGTATCAAGCATGTGCAGCCGGCATCTGTAGACTAGATATTGTAGTGATTTCCAGTGATTTGTTCTTGGTTGGGTGTAAGTTAGGTAAAGCAAAATGGGTGATTATGGCCTCCATGCTTCCATATCAACTTGTGGTGCTCTTACTTGACTCTGTGGTTCTCTCTTCATGTCATCATCATCATATAATCTAGCATCATTACCGTCATCATCATCATCATCATCATTATCATCATCATCACCAGTATTATCACCACAGGTTAATTCCAACCAAAAGTATCCAAAAATCATGCATATCATGCATAACAAGAGTGAGAATCACCCTCGGGCTTTGTTACATAGGGCTAAAGATCTCCCAGAAGTCCTCTACCTGGAGTTACTAGTCTCTGCCAGCCTGTTGTTCATGATACCAAGGGCACCGACCCCCCCAGAGAAACCATTATGGCGTGAGCTGCCACACACTGTCCTGGGATATCCATTAGCAGACTCAGACAGCTGCTTCTGCATGATGGCCAGAGACACCTTGTTGGAGGCTGTTAGGTCTTTCATGGAGATCATCTCCCCTGATAGTCTGCGTCCCTCAGTGTCACTATCACAAGGCCCGTCGGAGTCAGGCGGCCGTCCAAACTGGCCTTTGCGGCTCTTGGAGCCTGGACGGATGGCGTTGCGTCTGCCCAGGAAAGCATTGGCCTTATTGCAGCGCTGGCAGAACAGGCAGCTCATCTTCTGCAGCATCCAGTTGAGCACTTGCTTGATGACAATAGAGATGACATTGAAGAGCGAATAGATGCAGCACACACCCATCAGCATGAAGAGGAAGTTGGCCAGCCTGTAGAGGCTTTGGTACTCATAAGCTGCACTTTGGCTGCTCACAAAGTCCCCAAAGCCAATGGTACTGAAGGTGACAAAGCAGAAGTAGAGGGAGTCCAGGTAGGCCCAACCCTCCACGGGCGTGTACATGGCTGATGCACAGCAGGAGATGGTAATGGCTGACAGGCCAAGAATCAGCATCACGTGGTACACAGAGGGCTTCCAGCCTGGGAGGCAGTAGGCTGAGAAGTCGTGGCGGATGCCCGGCGGGAGGAGGCCACTGTTCCTGATTCGTCGTTCCCTCACAGCCTTCATCACCACGGCCAGCAGGGTGATGATGCGTTCCAGGAAGAGGTTAAAGAAAAGGATGGTGGCGGCACATCCCAGAAGCCCATAGAAGATCAGGAACACCTTGCCTGCCACTGTAACAGGAGTGGTCATCCCAAAACCTGCAGAGAAAGAGACGAGATATCAAATGGTTAAAGTCCCCTGAGGCCAAAAATAGACTTTCACTGCGCTGGTAAAATACATTTTATTCTCGTTGGAGGCAGGGAAGTAGTGCTTTGTAATGGAAAGGTCATGTTTCAAAGGTCCCTAAACCCAAACCAATATATTTCCTAGAATATATTTTGAAATAATTGTGTTTGTTGTGAAAAGCTGATGTAAGGGTGGTTTATACAGTTTTATACTTTCCAATACATGCAGGGATCGTGAGAGCTTGAAATAGTGGGGTATACTGAAATACAAGACAGTACTGGATAATAGCATGGTAAGACCTTAGGTACTGCTACGTGGTTTCTATTGACGCGCCCCTGTTGACTTGTGCATTTTGCTATACTGTTTGTAAAGCCACAAGCAAATATATTTAACGAGACTGTATGTGTGTTTAAATGTATGGATTATTTTTGTGTTGCTGTTTGCGGATTTGCAAAAGCCCAGACTTTGTGCAAGTATTGTAATGACGATCATACATACGGCACTGTGCAAAAGTCAGAGACCACCCTTTCGTTCATTCAGGATGCAGTACAAGTCTGGGGACGTATAAACAACATCTGAAGTTGGTGATTTGTTTTTGATTGAAGGCATCTGCATGCTGATAAATACAAAAAGATCGTAATACATCATGGAAAACGTTCCATTGAGAACAAATTAATTCTACAGCAAGATAACGACCCCTGCTTTTTTTTCTGACTCTGGAAAATGAATACCTTGCACTAAAAGGCCATTTTGACTGGAAATGAAATAAGTGAAATGGCCGTCTCTGACTTTTGCACAGTGCTGTACATATATTCTTCAAGACCGTAAAATCAGTTTTAAGATAAACATAACATCATTGAATTTCATAAGGTCACCAAGATGAGAACTCACAAATGTTATTTGAGGTGGAACCCAAATAGGTGGTCAACACTTGCAGCAATCCTAGGGATTACCTTGTGTTTTTATATAACATAATTCAGTATCTGGCATTGTTTATTTAATTTACACTGAAGTGACCATTTGCATAATTTCTCTGGCCAAAAAAGAAGGACATAGGGGTTTTATTGTGGGGAAGAGGATACCAGGAATAAGATAAGCTCTCTGGCTGAAATGTTTTCCTTGGCTGTGTGATTTGGCTTCCCGCTATCTTCTGATTTCATAGTCAATTAAACTAAGAGTGTTCAAGCTGAGGAAGGGAGCGGAGAGCGGAGGATTCGATGTCTTTGGTTTCTGCTGCATGTTTAGTGAGCACTTCTTAATCTTGCGCGGTGTCACAGGTGCAGGACTAACTCTGGGACTGCAGCCCTGATTAGCTGATGAGTGTCTGCGTGTCCAGATGCTGTATTGTTCCCTCTTTCATATCAAACCATATCATTCATTCACTCAGCGGTGATGAGACACCACAACAACAAAGGTATCACCACTGTCGAAGATACAAAATGATAATAATAAAACAAATGTTTTAGCTCAATTTCTCTCAAAAAGAAAAAAACCAACCAAAAAAAACCAAGATAACCATTATTCTTATTACCGTATGTCTGGAAGATTGTCCCCACAAGTGACTTTTCATTTCCAGGTTTTCTTATTCTTATTGGTATATTTTGACATTTTGACACGCACACTCGTGCGCCAGCCCATGCGAGCTCACACATTCACACAAACTTACACACACAGACACACACACACACACACACAGTACCATGCCCGCCACAGTACTGCGGATGGTATATTTGTCAACAAATAAAAGCGTGCCGAGAGATCAACGAGTTCACTTCCACGTCAAGCTTACCGGTAATTGATTTTTCCATCATTGCTGTCCTCCATTTCTGTCTCCTCCGAGCATTAGAAGCACATTTTCCCTTTTTTCCAGCAACCCTTCTATAACTATCCCTTCACTGTCAGGTAACAAATGACATCGATATCCAGACAATATTTCCTTTTTGACCTTATCTCTCAAATTGAAAACCACACTAATGTGGGCTTTCTGTTGACATGCTGGGTCATTTAGATCAGCACTGATTGCTATAGATTGTTTTAGATATACAAGAGGGAATATCCTCCTCTCGCTCACGTGTCCACACACGTACGCCCACCTTATGTCCTTACACACACCGACTTGTGTAGGTTTCATGCAATATTAGGAGGACAACAGACAGAAAATAATTACTCCCGGCAAAGTCACTTGCAAAGCTCAGTAACAGTGGATGAGAGGAAGGTATGGAGCGGTTAGCCAAATGAACACATTTCAGTGTTTCATTGTTAAGTAATCAGCACGGAGACTCTCTCTAACCCCGCTGAAGCATAGGGAGACTAGATTACATCGTCTCTGTGTGCGGAGAGACGGCCTTCCGCACCGTCTCTCATTACCAAGTCAATTACCTACGAGAGAAGAAGGAACCAGGCATCGATTCAGTGTAGCGTTTCAATGTCATTACTCCAGACCACTGTGCCAAGATGCATTAGGGGCGAACACAACAATAATAGAAAGCAAAGGACAGGCAAATAAAAAACCAAGATGCCAGCACTGCGTGACTTCATCTGAGAGAAACATGCCTTTCTTCAAATAAGACTATAAATCCCTAAATTAAAGGGATTCGGACGTGTTCTTGCTGACCTCATTGAAGACTTTCCGTAATCTTTCCATTCTACCCAAAGCCAAGATGAGTCACTTGACTCCACAGAACGTCATAAGGCCGGAAATCATATGCTCGTTAATCCAATTCGATCAGAGCTGTGGGAGAATATATATTCATTCACATCTAATAAAGTACGCTCAACTCAGAAACGATGTTATGCTCTAATGGTTCATGATGGTTTCACACATAATTACACACTAGAGCTTCAACCAGAAGGAAAGCAGTGGAAATGGTGCCATTAGTATCCATTAATTACCATTTGACAGTTTTAAGAGTAGAAGAAGACGCTCTAACGGTAATCAGACTAAGGGAAATAAATTGGGACATGGCTAGAAAATCATAGGATTGTAGTAATTTCAGTGTTTAGACCAGGTTTCATCACTATTAGTTGGTTTCAAGCCACATGTGCTCACCAGTAAACACAGGGTTGACACAATTTAGACTGAGCAGCTCTCATTACAGGCCAGTGGCAAATTACTATGGCTCATTAAGTAGTCTAGTGAAGTAGGGACCTAAACAAATAATACTTGCTAATAAGTGTTGCTGATAGGGGTATTGATGGGCTTCCTTCGCTAAAATTGGCAAACCACTCCACCCTAAATACTAATCAATCATTACATCTTACCACCAGTTTCTAAACGAACTGAGAGGAAAATGTACAATATATATATATATATATATATACGTATTATTTATAGGAGTATCTGTAGCACAAAGACATGAAGGAGTTAATAGCAGCTATTAAATAACCTATATAGCACAGTGTTCGAATTCTCTTCAGTTGGAGGAGTGATATTTCCCCAGGCAAGATATATTGAAGTACGGTTTGTGTATGAAAACAACAAGGCAATAGAAATAATTATCCCTTGAGCAAATCAATATGCAACATTTGTGAACACTCCAAACAGCAAACGGGGGGGTACAGTCGCCTATGTGATGATAAATTGGGACAAAAGAGAATGAGGGTGAAATAATCCATTTAATATTTGCTGTATGTAGTAGAGTAATCACACATTTCAAAGTGTAGGTCATTGTATCTGCCCTTTTAGTCAGCACCTTTTGAGAGTGCGGCCCACCTCACACCCTCTAGACAACAAGAGCTCTTAACGCTGAAAAGAGCATATTGATCCATTTTGAGGCAAAATAGATCCACAAGGTCAACCCTCTGAGAGACCGTCATCCTCGGCCAGAGGTTTAGAGAAGCCTGCATTTAGTACGAGTCAGTTGTTGAGCTGAAGAGTAGCAACTCTATAGAAAGAACATCCAGACAGTCAAAAGAAATGTGCAACAGCCAAAGAAACATACAATACAGCAGAAATATACAATACAGAAAATTCAAGTGATCCATGTTCACATGTTTGAATGGGAGACGAGACTCATTTGAGTCTGACGGTCACGGTGGATCACCAGGGACAAGATCCCGCCACACAACTCCAACAACATCCTGATGGTCTGAAAAAGGACTCGCAGATAACATTTCTGACTGATTTGCAACCAAAAATCAAACCTCTGCCAACTCCAGTTGCCTTCCCCCATGTACAAATAATGTGCTACTTTAGAAACAATCTCCCAGCCAAACCAACTGAGTCCCAGGAGTGGGAACGAGCTTAAATGGGCCCGATAAGAGCTGCAGCAGAAATCACCACACAAGCCCATTTCTCTGATGACTTTGTTTCTATGACGAACAGGAAACCATTAGTCATAGGGCGCCATGGCAGGGGTCTGTCGAGAGGACATGGGTCTGAGGAAGCAGCAACATGGCCAGTCCTCAGACATCATCACCCCACCATCTGCTTAGGAGCTGGCAGGATTACTGGCAGACTGGATAATAATAGGCACATTGAGACTATAAACAAAGCTGCCATGCTGCCAGTTTTTACAAAATGCAGATGAGCGTTGCAGCACAGAGTTGCAAAGTTTCCTTTGAGATGCAGCTAATTATAATGCACAAATTAAACAAAGGCTATAGTATCTAGTTACTGCATACGATTAAAAAAAGAAGAAAAAGGCCTACACATAACATGATATTTATATGGTACCCTGAGGCACTGCAGTGTGGCTTTGAGTTTTACACACAGCTCACCCACACACCGTACAGACTGTACGTTAAGGGTATCTGTTAGGCACGTCAGAGCATAGATCATCAGTGTTATTGTGCTACACATGGCTGTGCAGTAATGAAACATAATGGGCTGAGGAGATCCAAATGGGACATGAAGCTAACAATCATTAAAGCAGGTCGATTCAGACATAAATTACCAGAGAATAACGAATCCGCCGTACACGCATCAGCCTTCCTCGTTGTTGACTATTAGACTTGCATAAATCTTGGAAGGTTAAAACATGCAAGGCTACGTGCACAGGTTGTGGTCGCCAACCAAAACAGTTCAACACAGCACAGTTGACACAACACAGAGCCTAAAATGCCTGATCTCACTGATTTTGTCATTTGTATTGCTTCGCTCCTCCAAAACTGAATCAGTCCAGGGTTTTCAATTGCATCTTGGTATTTGAAAGAGAGCCAGGATGATTGATGACTCTGCCATAGTCTGTATTGATTTATTGTTAAGAAAATGCGCTGCATCGCCTTTGGATATATCCCAACATTTCTTTCATTTCATTCGTTTTTCTATCTATTTTTCATCTCCACAGAAGAACCACATAGTGAAAAGATTCAAACATGCGTGGAGCCTCATATTACGCAACGCCACCGAAAAGGTCAAATTAGGCTTCAATCAATCAAGATTAGAATTGAGATTAATGTCACTTCATTGTCCAGTTTTGCAAACAGTAAAAGAGATTTGTCTTTTCATGCGACAGGAGATTCATGGGTTCTCTATGACGGATCTCAAAGCTATGTCCTTGTGCGTCCCATTATCTTTTATTGTATGTACAGTCAGTGTTTGAATAAAAGCTGAGCTCCATAATGCCCTCTTGTATTATTCCCCAAAGTAAACACACCTGTTCAGGAAGAGCTTTTCAAACACCGACTATGGCACTCACATCAGATTTACACATTAGACTTATACCATACAGATATGGTGTTGGTACTGATTTATCATTATAACACTGCATTAAATATAATATGTCTCTCATTTCCTAATTGTTTGGCTTCATAAAAGGCCACAGGGGGTTTCTGACTTGGAACCACCACATGAAACCATATGAAAATCAAATCAGATTTTGAGCGCTTGAGATTCAGCAGACATTCGATTTAATGGTTGTTCATTAGAGCTAATGTGAAAGCAGAAGTCCCTGAAATTTAATGCTGGGCAAAAACCCAACTTCAGTCCGGGCCTGCTAAGCTACTGACAGCTTCAATAATGACCTTGGGTTATATATACACAACCCATAGCCAACTGCCTCAGAGGAATGGTAAGGCAACATTGCTCTGTCGCTCACAATCAAATGAAGTTTTACTTTGGATTAACGGAGTGTGCCCACCATGAGCTCTCGCTCTCTCTCGTCTAAGAGCTCCAGACTCCCTGACTCTTTGCCAGAGGCGGCCAGCCAGGAGGTAGTTGAATAATTTGGTTTGATTGTACTGTGAAACATATATGCATTTCAACTTTCAATTTCCCAACGATAATGACTTTGGTTCGTTGTGAAAATCAAAATGTACAATCAAATCAATGTGTGAGAGTGGCAACAGATTCAAGGTTAGAGAAGTGGGTTTGTGAATGACACTGATTAGAATCCTTGATTGCGGAGGTGTGTTTGAGCGTCAGCATCCTGTGTGCCATGCCTCCTAACGGCCACTAGGGGCAGATAGGCTAGCTGTGCGTGAGTGAGTGAGTCACAATATATTGTCTGTGTGTCCAATCTTCATCAAACTTATGTTGAGATATGAAACTTATGACACAAAAACATATTGTCAAACGCATTTTACAATTGCTCAATAGAGGGCGCCACAAATGTTAAACATTTGTATCTCCTTGTCTGTTCAATCAAATCAAATTTTCTGAAATGTGGTACACATGTTGTTGGCACAAGTATTAGTCACAATATAAATTTTTGTTGCAATTGGTGTATGTGGTCATGGTGAATTGTCCTCCCATGTTTTCACAGTTTCACAGAGTCCACTGGTTTTCAACTTCGGTCCTCAGGCCCCTGAGTACTGCTGGTTTTCTATCCTACCAGCTAGGTAATTGCATTAACCTGGCATCTCAGGTCTAAATCTATAACTCTATTAGATGGCTATAATGAAAACCAGTTGGAAACCGCTGACTAGGGCCTTTAGAAAAAGATAGTGCAAGAAAGTGATAATCCCTGGCACACACAATATTACAAATCAAGCGCTCCTCCTGGTCAAACGCGGCTACAGATCGTTTTCCCTATCACCACAGCTATAAAGAAAGCCAGAGAGCTCAGTCTTTCTCTGCACTCCAACCCTACAATCTGGTACTCAGTGTTTGCCTGTACAGACAAACCTGAGTTGGTTGTAGTTATTTTGTGAATTTTTCTGTTTGGTGGTGATTGTTTTGGTGTAGAATTGCATAGTCTACATGTTTGCATCCAATGTTTTTTAAAGGAGTCAACATTTTGTATTTATTTTGATAGATAAAAATAGGCTAATGTAACAATTTACACTCACTGCAGCACACATGTATAAATGTAAGGGATCACTGGGATCATGGGATCATCAGCTGGCCATTGCCTCCATTTGCTCCAACCCTCATCACTGCTCCCACACAAGTGTTCCAGTCCTGGTGATCAAATATTGGGATGTGAAGTATTTACCAAAAATGATCCATGATATTTGTAGAAATGTGTTTCCAATTCAGCTGTGTAGTCATTTTACCCTTCTGTTCTGGACTACAATTCTTCTTTGACCTTTTCCTCACACGTATTCACTCCAATCCAGTTTTCCTCCGCTGCCACACCCTTTACGGACTTCACATCTTCTACTCCCTCTTGATCACTTTCACCTGTTTCACCATCTCCCTCCTTTCAGACACCATCGTTTTCACACTGTCCAGTAAATCATTTCAGTTCCTTATGAGCATCATTTAGTATTTTCTCCTGCATTCCTGTAAATCCATATTTCCACAGTATAATGTAGTATGGGTTTATTCGTAGTGTCTCTTTAGTCATTTGGAGGTTCCTCAGTAGATGCTATGAAATCCTCCCTGCCATCTTGCACAGTCTCTCGTGGGTTGAACTGCTCAGTCCAAAACGTTTTGACTGAGGCATAAAGGACAGCACTTGTAAAGGGAAGTGTGAAGACTTTAATTCATCTAAAATTCGACTTTGTCACATTCAACTTGCTGACAGGATTTCACGTTAACTGATAATTCAGCCATCATCTACTTGAGATGGTCACACAGCATGTCTCACTCCTGTCCTTCTACGCCCCGCCACGGCCCTGAGCTCCCCCACAAGCTGGCCCTCGTTCACACAGAGAGACAGATGGAAGACCGCTGAATCGAGCTGTTGCCTTATTTACCACTGCTACCTACTTGCATACATACATGACCCCAGGATGCTGAGAAATGTGAAACCTGTGCAGAAACCTGTGCAAATGTGGAGTTGCTAGATAGCCGTTACGCAACACTGACGACTTTTCCACGGCGAGTGTGCGTGTCTGATGTTATGGAGGCAAGATCGAGTCGCCAGCCACACAAGTTTCAAGCAAAGGACTATTCTGCTTGTGGAGAAATTGTAACACAAAAATGCTAACACTACAATGACATCTAACATGGTTGCCAAAATTAGCCCAGTGAGAAACCATGTCAGGGCGACGCGGAGTGCAAAGTGCATGGAGAGCAGAGTCAGTGAAATGCTAATCAGTTCGAGGCGGAGAGGACGCAGCGAATCTGCTGTGTCCTCCGAAATGATCTTGATATCTCTTTACTGCGATGCCACGGGTCTGTGAGTTACAGTGCGTAGGTCAGTGTGTGCCTCAGCCCCCGTCTCGCAGCAGACTGATGACCCACTCTGACAGAGCGTGGAGGTGTGGCGCCTGGACAGGAGCTTTTAACTTAGATGGGGATTTATAGAGGCCTGTGGTTCTCAGCAGGCTTGCTCTATACACACACACACACACACACACACAGCCACCTCAGTCTGGAGAGGAGCAGGAAAAGGACAGCGATGGAGGGATAGGTTTGTCTGTTTGTTTGCTTGTTTGCTTCCTTGTTCGGTTGGTTTATTATTGATGTATTTATCAAGTTCATTTATCATTTATTCGATCAAATGAAATTAAACATCCCTGAATGAATGCTCACGCAGGATTTGTCCATGAGAGAGTTTGCATCTACTGCATCAGCATCAAGCAGTGTACTGCGTGTTTCGTTTTATTTTGTTTCACTTGCAGTGGCCAGTTAAATCTATATCTTAATGAGAATAAAGTCACTGTTGTTACTTTTTTTACATTTAAATTACATCTGCTTCGCACTGGAACCGTTGTTCAGTTGGAACAATAGTAACTATTACTCTTACGCACAATTACTGTAATTCCCCCCAACAAACAGTTAAAGTATCCTTCATATTTAATTCTGGCAGAAATATGGGCACATTATGCAACACTGAGTGCTACCGTCATTTAGACAGAGGAGCCACAGACTTTCTACGTAGTACCGTTGCGATTCGGCTCCCCTTCTCCATTGGGGAGAACATTTTGGCGCTCGGTGTCACTCAGCCACTGCGTGCAATCCAAAGAGACCCACAGTGCCTTTCATGTCATAGAAGGCCCTGTTTTTTTCCATTTTTAACACTGACATTTCCTCTGAGTCTATGATTTCACAGAGCAACCCGGGAGATC
>OMOT01019990.1:20645-30940 GCA_900312575.1 Acanthochaenus luetkenii | reverse complement strand
TGGAATTATCATACATTACATTACAGCATTTAGGAGACGCTTTTATTCAAAGCGACTTACATGTCATACCGTTGGCGGAGGCAGCCATGCAAGGTACCAACCTGCTCAACGGGAGCAATTTGGGGTTAGGTGTCTTGCTCAAGGACACTACGACAGATTTTTTTCCCGGGAGGAGCTGGACTCGAACCGCCGACCTTGCAGTTGCGGGGCGGGAACTCTACCTCCTGAGCTACTGCCGCCCATCACACCATGCACCACACTACACACAAACACATATATTTGCATGTCTTTTTAACTGTGGGAGGAAACCGGAGCACCCGGAGGAAACCCACGCGAACACGGGGAGAACATGCAAACTCCACACAGAAAGGGCCAGGCGAGATTTGAACCCAGGACCTTCTTGCTGTGAGGCGACAGTGCTAACCACTGCGCCACCGTGCATTGCTGCTGCAATGACCCAATCTCATCTTAACTTACTCACATTTCAGTCCAAGAATATTTGTAAAAATGGTTATTGTATGGTTTTCTCTATTGTGTTCAGATTGAGAACAAGGAGCTGCGAGACCTCCTGGCCATCAGCAAGAGCTCTGTGAAGATGGTGAGAGAGGAATCCAGCCAGCCAGCAGCAGCACAAGAACGAACCCCCCAGCTAGGGACCAATGAGTGATAAGTCCTTCAGGACCATGAGACGGGGTTGATTGTGTCTTCACCTGTGTTCACCAACATATTTTTCTACATAGGATGGGATTCAGTCAAACCACTGCATTGCAATATATTTTTGCCGTACGTGCATTCTGGCTATTGGAAGCATCTCCCCGCGGGTATATCTGGATGGTCACTGTTGTACGTTTTCCTATTTATGTTAGTAGTGCAATGCAGGTTGGAGTGAATTCCAGATAGAAGTTGACTTGTGTGGAGGTGTGTTGGGTTACTACTACAGGAGGAAAAACATGTTTCCAGATAGGAAAGGATGTGTTCATTGTATTGAGCAAAGGGGAAATGTTTGTTTTTGGCCAAAGAGATGCGCATTTGCTTTTAAGGACACAGTTTCTACCTCTTTGGTGTTCCTCTGCTGTTCACACACACATTCAAAATGTGTAAAATCCTGATCACCCCTGCTGTGAGTTCACGAAGTCCAATGACAACTCAACTCTCGGTCTGCACCGTTTTAGAGGAGGTTGTGCTGAGTTGAGTGCAAGCCTTATAATCACCCCGGAATCAAGGTGACTTCTGGCTGTTTCACACAAATTTGTCCATCTCACCTGCCTGTTCAGGAGTGACAGTGGATTGTTTGTACGTAATTGTCTGTAATTGTATGTATTTGATACGTTTTGTCGAAATATGTTTGTAGAGTTTTCCATGGTGAGCACTTTTTTGATGTACGTCTAACCATTTTTCTAGTTTTCAGATTTGGATGAAGGGTGATCAGGTATCCCAGCTGGTGACACATTTTTACTTAATTTATAGTAACCACAATTGTAAAGTATGCCAACTTTTTTTTGTCTAATAAACATTTGGGCACTGTATGTTGTTGCAAGTTGTGTGTATATTGTCATCTCAGGAAATCAATGTTAATAAGGTGAACATGCTGTAATGACTTCATGACAGTGTATTGATTTGTGTCAAATGAAATTTCATTCAAACACTTTGAAATAAATTTGCATTGAAAAGTTGTGCGTCTCTGAAAGCTTTTCTTTGCTATTATATACAGTATGTTTGCAGTATATATTTTGTAATGCAAAGCTGCATTTCCACTATTTTAATTGTTTCTCACTTTACCATATTCCTATTTGTTCTCTAATACACACATCGCGAGATTTTCTGTGGGAAATTCACATGCTGCCTTCACATGCTCCTCGTAAGGTTCTATTTTCTGTGTACTAAGTATCACATTGCAGCGCGTTTAGTCGGAAATATTAACAAAATGGAACCTGCTACACTTTTCTTTTTTTAATGGTTTTAAACCAAGCGGCACAGTGATGAAAGAAAATGCACACGTGGCATGTAATTGATGCATCACAAATTCTCACTCTCCCGGTCGTATTAACCACTTTGCTGGGAGGTTTGTGAGAATTGTTGGCACTATTATATTTCCGACAACACCTGAAGGCAGCAAAAGAGCTGCATTTGACATTTCAAGCCAGCCTCAAGCTAAACATGTCTGAAAAGGATCTGGGGAGAAAGTGGGACCGGTGCCTTGCAGACTGTGCCGTCAAAGTCGGTAAATAGTCCAAAATCTTCTGCGTGTAACGAGACCGCAGTGTTCGATAACACGGACAAGAGGCTGTTGGTGGATAAGCTGCTGTCATTGCGTTAGTCCACGTCTGTCATTGACTTGTTTGAGAAGCTAACTAGTTAGCCATTGAAAGGTCTGGTAAAGGACAACTGAATGACCCGTCAGAGAGTTTGAAGTTACCTAGCGTGGCGCGTACAGCGTTAACATGTACTAACTCATCACGGACTCTGACTTGTTAGCTTTGCCCTTCTGTCGTATGGAAGAAAAAAATCGTAAGGACAAACTCCATTCAAAAATCTGTCTTTTTGTTTAATTGTTCATCGGCAAACGCATACATTTCCTAGAACACGAGTTAAGATGTTTTACTAAACGGTAGTGTTCAGTCTTCCATTCGGCATAATCCAATACTTCAAGCGGCATTTATTTCAATATAATTTCATATTTTGTAGTGTTATTGCACCTAAAAGACCGCGGTGAGCGGTAGGGAGCTGTGTGAACCAGGGGGGTCTGAAGGTCTGAAGTCATGTTACACGATGTACTTTTTCCGTTAAGCAATTGTGGCAGTATTATTTAATGTTTGTTTGTGTTGAGGAATAAATACTAATGTGTGTCACTCAGTGTTTGTGCCGCTACAGTCGCGGCCCTACGTGACTCATTGTAGGTAACGTTTAGCAGAGTAATGTGTGTGTGCTCCATCTTGTGGTGAGAAGTCGATATTACTGGTGTTTGGCAACATCAAAGCGGTTTTAAAATTCTTACACCGACCCAAGCCTAGTCGCAAGCATGCACTTCTCCAGCCCTCACAGTGTAAGACTGGCCACCCCTGCACAAGATAGAATGCCATTTTAAAATAAATATAACCACAAATATAAGCCTGCATAAAGTCATTGATCTATTTGTTTCAGATAAGGTTGAGTAATGATAATCTGTTAATATCGCTGTTTTACTACTTGCAGAGTTTATAGAAGCGATTGTCCGATTTTTGAATGGAGTTTGGTGTGACGGCGTTTACAAGTTAGAGCGGCATGTATCTGAGCTAGCTAACTGGCTCACTTTATTCTAAGAAGGTTGTGCATTAAGACAAGGCGGGATCTCTGAAACCACCATGGATGATGTCCGATGACAAACCCCTCAATAACCACAGCGTTTCTGTGGGAAATTACGTTGAAACAACATTCTTACCTCTCATAGCGTCCTACTTTATGAACTAGAGCAAATGGTAAACTGACGCTGTTTTATGCCACCTAGCTTTTGTATAATATTTTGAGAGCAGTTTTTTCTTCTCCTTTTTCAGGTGCCGGCCTGGGGTTAGGAATCGTGTTTTCTGTTGTGTTCTTCAAACGTAAGTCGTTTCTAAGGAGTTGATGCTGCACTGCTTAAACCTTTTATAGCTCAAGAGGTCCCTGATGTAATGCTTAACATCGCCAGCCACTGCAGCGCACAGAAGTGCTCATCTGCTGCTGCTGGTGGATGCAACCCCTTTCTCTTAAAAATAACCTTATTCGCAGACTGGACTCATATTTCTCAATGTATTTTGAGTTGGGTTTAGTGGTCCCTTTTGTCGTGATACGTAGTACAAAAAGGACCATGTGAAGGCAAAAATGGAAAACAAAAGGGTTTTCACACAGCAGCCGTGTTTTGTTTGCACGGGAAGATATTAAGTGCCTGTTTCATTTGTAGGACACACATGGCCGATTTCATTTGGCGTAGGAACGGGCCTTGGCATGGCATATTCCAACTGTCAGAATGACCTGAGATCACATTATTTGCTGCACAGAAGCGTGAAGGTTGGTTTGTATATATATGTGTATCCTGCACAAACACTTCAACAACTCAAACAGAGAAATTACTCAGAATAGCGAGTCGTTGTTTTTGTAAATCCAGAGTTACTGTAACTGATTCCCATTTATCTCTCTCAACAGGAACAATAGCTGCATGTCATCGAGGAACTGTCTTTTTTTGTTTTTTGTTGACCTGTTGTTGTTTTGGGGGAGGGTTCACCATTTGCATTGTTCTCCAGTTAGATTTTGTCACTCTGTTGGACATTTCTTCCCTAGTATGCTTTGTATGTGCCTGAACAGGACAGTCTGTGTTTGTTTAATAAAATAATTATAAGGACAAAAGACGATGTACTGGTCGTTTATTCTCATGTTGAGTATTTGACAAGACTGGGGGAAAAAAGCTAGATTGCTCAAGATTTCACAGCATAAATGTTCATTATTTAGCATGCAAGTGCTCCTAGTGGGAGGTGAATACTTTGCCTTGTTACAGAGGCCATTGGCATTTTGACATACATATTGGAACCCACATTTTATAGTAAGCCTTGATTTTCTCTTAGGTATTTTGTGTGTGTGTCATTCAAACCCCTAATTTTTATTAAAGCCTACTTCTTGTTTTTGGTTGTTTGGCTTGAGAATAGATGAAGAGCCAGGTGAGGTGACTGTATGGTTGTCTGGTAATTGCTGAACAATAAACTTAATGTAGCCACTAATGGTAAACAAATGAAAGTCATGGAAAAAAAATTCATAATTTGTTAAGTAACCTTAATTTCCCATTCATTTAGCATCTGTGGTGGCAAAATTGTACTTGTGTATCTGTGGTTTTTACTTGGATCTTCATGTATTGCCTATGATTACCTGGATATTCATGCTCTCAAACAAAAGAACCATTACATGAAAAACAAGCATCCTTTAATAGATCTTATACAAGAACCTGCAATGCACTTTAAACACTCACTAGGGCCTTGATTGTACACATAGAAACATCAAAGCTAAATGCAAGTAAAATGCACAATTTCAGAGAAAACGCTTTATATTATAGGTCTGACTTCTACGAAGAAGTTAGATCAAATGTTTATAATGGAATACAAAATAAAATACCATGTTGGTTATACACCAATAGTTAGAAATACCACAATCAAACATGGAAAAATGCCACCTACACCAGTTCCTATGATGTAGATTAGCATTTCTTGGCTGTGATTGTGCATGGATGGTTATGCATTAACAGCTCGATGCTTTGACACGCTCCTTCTCCGAAGCTGTGCGCTCCGGCTGGGAGGCACGCTGGAGTGGCCGACACAGGGATTAACAAGAGCGAGGGATAGAACGACAGCGGTACGACCATGATACCCGTACAGCACTTATGAACAGAGCCTTACAAATGAGAGCTGCACAATAGTATTCGCCCAAGACTTCCCAGAGTAAAAGGACTTGTTGAAGACTGCGCTGCTCCAACACGGCAAAGGACCTGCTGAAGTTGTATAATGCCACTTCTGTGAGGTAAGGTATAATTCAGAGAATTGGTCCTTGTTCAACGCATCTTCAATAGTTTCTCCTTCACTGGCATTGCTCTTATACGCCCGGTCGAAGCCTACCTCTCTGTTTTCCCTCCCCCAGTGACTCATCATCGTGACACGCTGCTTTGAAACCCACTGTCAGCCACCAAATGGCTCACTCTGGCTCTTAGCTGTGGATGAGACAGCTTGTTTGTCTTATCCATGACAGCTAAGTTTGTTTGTTATACCGGTGGCAGCGGAAGCAACCACAGGGCACTGGGAGATGGATCTAATGACCTGTGGATGGCTTCTCTTTATTGCACATTCTCCCTGAAGTGAGAGCTTTGGCTGTGTTGACTGGAGGCAGAACTGGCATTCTTTGCTGTGGTCTAACATTTGGTGGTGCCTTCCACACCTTCCCAGAGAAGAAGCAGAGGGCTGCCTGAAGAGGGAGCTCAGGAGCTGACCTATTGTTGCCAAATAGCACCATGGGCGACTTTCCCTTGCCTGGTGTGGATGGAGCAACAGCAGGTCTAGATGGTGTCAACCCATTAGGGAGCTATAACAGCAGCTTTCCCAACACCGGTGCCTGGGACATCACTGGCAGTGGCCCGTGGTTGTTGGCATTCATGCTGACCGTCATCATCCTCATGACGGCCTGTGGCAACATGCTGCTCATCGCTTTGGTGTTTGCCCATCGCTCTTTGCGTTGCACATCAAACTGCTTCCTGGTGTCGCTGTTCTTGTCGGACCTGATGGTGGCACTGGTGGTCATGCCCCCAGCCATGCTCAATGTGCTGTGTGGGGCCTGGGTGCTATGGCCCAGCTTCTGCCCCGTTTGGCTTTGCTTTGACGTCATGTGCTGTAGCGCCTCTATTCTCAATCTCTGTGTGATCAGCCTGGATCGTTACCTCCTCATCATCTCACCGCTGCGCTACAAGCAGAGGATGACCCCACCCAGGGCCTTACTCCTGGTGGGGGCTGCTTGGGGGCTGGCAGCACTGGCCTCCTTCCTGCCCATTGAGATGAAATGGCACAGCCTAGGCCATGGGAGTGGGCACTCTTCGATGCACGGGGTCAGCAGTGCCAACATCAGCTCCTATTCTGACGCACTGCACCCAGCATCCTACTTTCAGCTGTCGCCCTCTGGGGGCCTCTCCTTCCAGTGCCGCCTGCGGGTCACCCTGCCCTTTGCCCTGGTGGCATCTGTCCTCACTTTCTTTCTGCCCTCCAGTGCCATCTGCTTCACCTACTGTCGGATCCTCCTGGCAGCCCGGCGGCAGGCGAGGAGGGTGGCAGCACTCAGCCACCCACCGTATCCACATCCCTCTCTTGGTGAACCTTCCCGGCCTCCTTCACCTGGGGCTGCAACAGGACACGCTCACCAGGACGGAGATGACTACAGTCACCAGGAGCCTCCTGTATCACGCAATGTACCGGTAAGGAAGAGAGTGCAAAGAATAAATGAAAAGGGCCAGGGCGTATATACTTAGGGCTGCTCAAAGTATGAGTGCTGATCATTCAGGCCTTCCTAACCATGTCATAACTATTTCTGGGAGAAAGCTACACTGAAATGCTTGATAAATATGACTGGTGCTGTTAATGTTGAAATAGTAGACTGCCCCTTTAAGAGGAGCAGACCTTAATGAGAGTTAGAGTTGACAAAACAAGGTATGTCATTAGGTGTGTGATTTGGAACAGGTAGCACAAAGACAATAACTGAAACACAGCTCTCCATTTATTGTAAGAGTTCACAACCGTATTATCTTCCTTGCAATTTTTGAGGTTTCACATTATACTGTTCATAATTACACCCCATACCCTTAAAATGGCAATTATACCTTTAAAATCTCATCCTGGATTATGGTTGAATCATTTAAATCAGGAGGAACAAGCCTTTCCAGTCACAGTCTGCTTTATTACTTTTGTCAATTCTTCTTGGATATATATTTATATTGCCATGAAGAAAATCCAATGGGTTGACAAGGAGAGCTGGAGCGTGGCTGTTAATTGAGAGAGGGATTAAAAGTGTTAAAATAAGAATTGACAGATGAGAAAAAAAAGTTTTTAAAACCAGTGGGAGGAGTTAAACCCCTCTGAAAATCTATAGGGTGGTAGAAATCTATTTATGATTAAAGTGTTTGTGTATCTGTCTGCAGTTGGCCTCATCACATCGCCGCTTGTTGATCATTATATCTCCCCTCTATTAAAATGAAGGACCATAGGGACTGGCATGTTTAATACAATACTGACCTCCACTCTCTCTCAGGAAAAAAGGAATAGAAGAACAAAGCAGTTTTTCAATGAAAATGACTAGCAATGATATTGAATTAAATCTAAATGAAAGCCTTTTAAATGTATATCCCTTCAGTAAAATAAATAAATAAATAAAATCAAGTGGGTGACGGTTGACGGAGGCTGTTGATTCAAAATCTGTTAGTTGGTATGGCAATAAAGGCTGAAGCTAACAGCAACTCAACAAGGACGCAACACTGGGATGGCTTCCGCAACGCAACACCTCATGTCATTCAACATGAACCCCTGCAGAGCAAGAATTCAAAGGAATGGAAGGAATGCTATATAAAGGTTATAAACAAAATGTGTGCTGACATTCACTGGCTGTGTGCAAGGATGGGTTAGATGATATTCTTACCCTTTCATGAAATTAAATCTGAAACTTTATTATTAGGCTGTAAAAAGAACCAGTCATACTGTACAATTCATCAAAACCCTGTAGCTAGTATATGAAGCACCTTTGAGTAGGGAAGCTAATCAAAACATTTTTGCCTTTTAGTCATTTTAGTTAAAATGGTCAAGGCTATACGCCTATCGTCCTGGATGAACTATCCCATGTTGAAAAAATACTAATCTAGGCAAAAGAACTAAGAAGTGATGTTAAATAAGTCAATGTTTGAGCAACCTACAGTATATTGTATCTATCTATAACTCTGGGATGAACTCTTTCCATTCCCCGGTGTGCTCTACTATCCACAGTTGTCAGTGAACAGTGAGCATCGCCTGGCTCACAGGCAGGGTCGAAGGGCACTAAAGGCCAGCCTGACACTGGGAGTCCTACTAGGGCTCTTCTTCAGCGCCTGGCTACCCTTTTTCATCACCAACATGGCTCAGGTCAGTACAGGCAGCAGACACTGACTACCGCAAGTACAGTACAGTACGGCATGTAGCAGGCGCTTATATCCAAAGCGACTTACATACCATCACATATATATATATACACTTGCTACATCATCATATACATACTACATATACTACCAGTAATTAATGGAGGCTAGGTGGAAAGGACAAGGCTTTTTGGCATAGTTATCAGGGACTGTGGTGCCCACTAAACAAGGTGCATTAAGATGGTGGCCTCCTAGATTGATGTCATTACCGGTCAATGAAAGGCATGCACATATCGCTGTCCATCCTTACCTGAGGAGAAACCCTGGATGTGAGGTACATGGGCGGATGAGCTGAAAGGGCTGAATTGTGTCAATCCAGGATCCCCTTTATGCAGTGACGTGCGGTGAGGTTCATGGTTGGTGAGGCACTGACTCCTTTAGAGTCAGATTTACAAATATATAAACCCAAAAGTGTAGCTTATTCAATTGGCTACTGGTTATTTCATATCTCATCAGAACATTATATTGGCGATATGCAGAGATACGGCAACAGGCACGGGCCAATTGCATGTCAACCCAGTTTATGATGGATTGCGCATTGCACAGGGGAGGCTCGGCTCGTTGCTGCCGCACCTCGCGTTTCACCCCTGTATTTGAACAGGAACAGGAAATATGCAAATTCAGCGATTTTGACTATAAAAATGTTCGAAATTAGTCATACATAAAGATCAGTGGACACATTTTAATATGTTATCATTATTATTTTTACTTGTCATGATGACAAGTTGCCGCCCCTGACCGCACGTCCCTGCCTTTATGCACCCTAACCCCAACACTCTCGTTCAAATGCCCAGATTTTCAGATGATCGTTCATCTGGTTTGTCCTGAGGTAATTTATGATGTTTAACTGCATTTGTGGAAAAACAAGTGTTTGTATTGTTTCTCCTGTATTCTAAGAATGTTGTTTGATAATCGCATACACACAGGCATCAGTGTTCCTTTCTTCACCATAAATATTTGTAATAATTTCCTTCACTTTCGAGGTTGTCATTTGCCTCATTTGGAATGGCTTTCCTATTCACGTATCAGTGATTCAGAGGTCGTTTTGCCTATTTGGACACTTAATGTGTCTGTGCTGCACTGCTGTTGTGTGGTTGGGCACTAAAGCGGTGTGAAATAAATGGGGGGAAAATGAGACTTGGATACTGGTCTATTTTAGCATTGACCAGCCCTGGCGTCATTGCCATGCCAAGCTATCCAATGAGGAAATGGACTGGCATTTCATGTGTGTGGATGACTCATTCCAAGACTCCAAGAAAACAACATGTCAAATTACCATTTATAACTGAGGTCAGGTATTCTGTTGGTTTTGATCCGACTGGACAGAAGACAGACTAATTACTCAGTGAACAAATGGTGAAAAGCAGAAGAGCATTAAAAAAACATCTCCAAGAGCAAATGAATGTCAGAAAACAGCTTAATCTAAATTGGTAATTACACTTGTCCCGTTTTCAAGCTTTCAATGATCCAGTCATTTTGATGTCCCATCTGCGCCCCCTCGCTTCTCCCCTGCATAACATAGAGCAGAGACTTGGCTGTCTGCGCTCTCCTTCCTCTTCACACTCAATGTGGTGTGTGAATGCACCACCCCCCCCCCTTT
>OMOT01019990.1:4130-15730 GCA_900312575.1 Acanthochaenus luetkenii | reverse complement strand
CGGTGCGGTAAAGAGAGCGCAATACCGCTCCCGCTGCTCCGATTCTCTGGCCCATCTCACGCTCCATTGTCCCCTCACTTGCGAACAAGACCCCGAGATACTTGAACTCCTTCACTTGGGGTAAGGACTCATTACCTACTCGGAGTAGGCAATCCACCGGTTTCCTGCTGAGAACCATGGCCTCAGATTTAGAGGTGCTGACCCTCATCCCAACCGCTTCACACTCGGCAGCGAACTGATCCAGTGAGTGCTGAAGGTCACAGATCGATGATGCCATCAGGACCACATCATCTGCAAAAAGCAGCGATGCAATCCGCAGCCCACCGAACTGCAACCCCTCCGCTCCATGACTACGCCTCAAGATCCTGTCCATGAATATCACAAACAGGATTGGTGACAAGGCGCAGCCCTGGCGGAGGCCAACCCCCACTGGGAACGAGTCCGACTTACTGCCGAGAAGAAGAGATAGAGTCCAACCCCTATCCAGGAGTACGGTTCCAGAGCCGAGGCTGTGTGTAGAGGTAAGCCCCACCAGATCTAACCGGTAGCGCTCAACCTCCCGCACAAGCTCCGGCTCCTTACCCCCAGAGAGGTGACGTTCCACGTCCCCAAAGCCAGCCTCTGCCGCCAGGGTCTGGTCCATCGCGACCCCCTACCATCACTGCCACCTATCTGGCAGCGCACCCGACCCCAGTGGTTCTTCCCGTGGATGGTGGGTCCGCGGGATGGAGAGGCGTCCACGTTTGTTCGGGCTTACAGATGTGTGCAATGAAAACGCATGCATAAATGTGTTCCTTTTCCAATGCATATTCCAAAGGTAAGGTTTTTCGAAGGAAATGACAAAATATTATTTTCTAATAATGTATTTGTGTAATGATCATACCTTGGTCGTTGGCAAGCTCCTGTAGACAGAAGTATATAACTCTGGCCCCTAGACTGAAGCCTATGAGACTGACAGGGCGCTTCCCCTTTAAACACAAAGATGGAGAAGTGATGCAACAACCTACATTTCATTCTCCTACTATTTCCTCCACATAGACAAACTATTCATCTTTATGTTTCTAGGAAGGAAATCCAAGCTGAGTCAACAAAGAAATATCAACGTTTGAAGTGAAATGAGAGATGCCAAAACTTTCCCTGTGCACACAAAATAAATCATAAGCCCATCTTGAGTGCTGACACACTACTGTGGTACACTACAGTAAACTCTGTATTTGCATAGGTTAGAGGTAATACGGTGATACCTGCCGTCTGCTTCTCAAAACTTGTGCCAGCTGTTTCCCCACCTCTGCTGAGCGGCTCAGACAAATACACCAGGGGTTGTCGATGACACTGGCTGCTGCCAGCAGAGATGCAGGCCACGTCAGAGCGGTCATGATGCCTGGACGGTGACAATGTGTACAACACACCGATTCAGTAACAACAAACAGCAGCCAGGTGTCAATACAACAGAAAGACAGCTGGGGTTGGTTGACAGAGATGACTCTTTACAGTCAATCACCAGAATTACTTTTTATCCCAAAGGAGGTTTTGTCGGTCAGGTCAGCTCGCTCTTGAGGCCTTTCCTAACACAGATCCAATAAATAGACTGGATGTGCTGCCTGTCTCACCATCCTACCTGAGAGGACGGTGTACTTGAGAGCCTCCTGAGCCACCATGCTGACCAGCCCATCCAACAGCAAGGCCATGGCTGAGCCCAGATCCCTGAGGAAGCGTGACTCCCACACCAGGCAATACTGCTCCCCACACTCCCCTAGGCTGCACCATGGGGCCTGGAACGAACCTGGAAGGCAGCAGTGGTGTTGGGGATGATCCAGGCAGTTGAGGAACAGACTAAGTACCACTTGTACCTGAAGTATTTTGTAGCCATTGTATTTGAAGGGGACACTGCTAGAAAGGTTTTGTGATTAAATGTTTTAATTGGTTTTCGTTTAATGTACAATCCAATAGTACAACAACAATTGGACAATATGACAACACTTCCACCCACCTCAACCTTTGGAAATACCCACCGCTCTTCCCATACCCAAACTGACAATAAAAGAAATGTGGATAAGGAATTTTAAAAAAGATAAAGGAAACTGAAGTAATTCTTAATGTCTGTGCATGACCCTAATGTTCAGGTGTTATCACATCATGATGTCTGAGGATTAACACATTTTTATATGCTAAATATTATCTTCATATGAAATTATAATCGTATGCAACAAAAATGTAAATACACTATAACATTAATACTGACGATAATTGTAATCCAGTGGTAATGAGAAAACATGAGGCTGGCTTACTGTATTTGCCGCTGCAGAGCCAGCCGGTCACTGCTATGGTCAGGTGAAGATGTTTCCCAGAACTCAGTGGCAGGAATTCAAATTCCTCAATCGCTCCAACACACTTGTTCATCTTATAGCCTGGAGAGAGAAAGTAAGAAAATGAGAGAGTAGTGAAGACAATAACCAAGGAGAAGGAGACAAAAGCTACAGAGATGGGAAGGTAAAATAGGGAATGCATTACCAAAAATAGGGAACGCATGACGAAAATGAGTATTTATCCAATTTTAGCAACATTTTGAAGGTGTCATATTATCCCCACACAAAATCTTCAGTCATTACCACTCAATCCTGCCCCCGCTGCTCCAAACATGGAGGCCATGATGGCAATGCCAGTGGCTGAGCCCAGAGCTGCAGCCCCACCAGCCCCCAGCACGGCGCTGGCCCCTGCTGCCACCAAAGGTGCTGCCAGCCCACCTGTCACGCCTGGCGAAGACACAGAGTTCAGTTGTTACAGAAACAAATTTGAAACAGCGCAAATATTTGAAAGGGACAGTATTATGGACAAAGGTTAAGCCTACGCTAGGAACAATACAGCTCTTGAATGTGTGTGGTGAAGAGAATTGGTGCAACCTCAGTCTGCATTAGTGCAAGCCCATGGTATAAACTAAATTCAAAGAGCATTTTCTGCCTGCTTGTCTGCCATGAATTAAAGGAACATAATGGAAGTAAGACATGCAATCTTAATGTGTCATCCTTATAGTCCTAACATTGCATGCTGATTGGTATATTATATTTGATTGGACAGTCGATTCAGGCAATGAGGACTAGACTAGCCTTTCTAGTCCAAAGATTAAACGTTCAGATGAAAGAAAATACTTTGTCATTGTATCATTGCACCAAAGCCACTGCTTTGCTGATAGGTGTTACATAAGATAGGTGTTACAGATGTCCAAGTAAATTATTCAAAAGCAAGTGAGTGTCCAAGGCAATAACACTAACCAATCACAGTTCCACCACCCACAGTGGCTAGGCCAATCAGGAGGTAGCGTCGTAATTTTCGTCCTCGCTCCTTCTTTAGCCGTCGGGATGACTCCTCTCTAATGGATGCAGAGCCAGACAGATCATCTGTGAGTTGCAATAGACTTAACAATTTGCTGTAAAAAAGAAAGCTTCAAATGCCTCTTCAGACAGCACATTGAGGGTTGTTCCTTGGACACAACGAGCTGCTTGATTACACCATAGACCTATGTATCTTTCAGCTGTCGTTGTTTTGGATATAAGAGTGTTTGTGTTGTTTAATCAAACAAACAAGGTTGAGCAAAGAAAAACGAGCAAACATTAAGAGGGCAGAACATAAAATGAAGACTTTTTGCATCACATGTTGGAATGAACTGCTGCAAACTAAAGGCTTGATGAGAACATATTCAAGCAGTTATCTCTTACTGCCATTTAGGGCCACCAAAGTGAAAAGTTGCCTAGTGCAGCTTTAAATGAAAAGCATGCTGCCAAAATATATCATTACGTGCTGTGACAAAAACAACAACATGCAGAAATATTTTAACCACCAACATACGGTTGAAGACAGTCCTAAATGTAAGCAGTGACATAAAGAGACACACATTATGCACTGATCAATGCAAAAACCTCCCTCACATGCATAAAGTACTAATTGTCATTCCATTCCTCTTCCATGCCCTCTTTACACCCGTCGCTACCCCGTTCCTGAACTGAGACACTTCAGATTTCTTCACCCCCTCTCGTTCTCTCACTGACAGTCACTTCCAACCATCCATAGCTTACTCGCTCTCCTCTCCTCCTTCCCTCAGACTCTCTCCCAGCGTCTCCTCAAACTCCTCCAGCTGCTGAGGAGGGACTCGTAGCAGACAGCTGACATGACGGATGAGAACCCTTGCTCTGGCATCATACTGGCCTGAGCACACATGAAAGAACAAGACTGTTTTATGGTAATAGGTTTATATAGTTTTACACCAAACTCCAAAGTAGAGTAGTCATTCATTCTTAAAAAATGATTCTTACCGTCTTTGACAGAAAAAGACACCAGGTCCTGTAATACAAAGCGACAGCCAGGTACAATGGGTATGTTTGGAACAATGCAGACACAACATTTGTGGCCAGATATTTATTTCATTACAGGCAAAGCAAAACCTAAACCTCTAAACCTGATAAGCTATGCAGCAGGAATGCCAAACAACAAAATCGGTTTCTATTTAATAACGCTTCCCTCTAAACATCCACATTTCCTTTAAACAAGTAAACAGAATTTATTTGAAAATATTTTTTACAATGCACTTCTGCATGCCTAGAAGTTCTGTACATATGTATAGTCTTCTGTAGACCTGTTCATGTGAATATTGTATCCTATTGCCAATTGCTGCTACAACCCAATTTCCCCACAGGGATCATTACAGCCATCTTGTATTAGGGCAAGAACTACCTGTATGATGGGAGTGGCCCCTTCCGCCAGCAGGCGTTCAGCCTTGAGGATGGAGAGGAAGGTGTCTGAGCCCTCGAAGCCCAGGCCTGACAGGAAAGCCCCCATGACTGGCATCACTGACTCATCCAGGCCCAGCCAGCAGACCAAGCCCTGCAGGTACTGCTCCCTGAACGCCCTGGTAAACATGCAACATGCGATTTCCTCAACCCAAATGACAGTTTAGTTAAAGCATTAGTAGTAAGCCATGTGTATGGGTGTCAATTGAGAAAGCTTTGTGCCAAAAAATAAAACAAGACGACTGAATTTGGAGGACAGAACGGTTTGGGGAGACACTGGCAGCATGGGTCGTCAGTTCAGCAGAGAGAGCTGGAGGTAAATGATAAAACTCAAATAATATTGTGTTGTCTTGTAGACTACAATATTATTTGAGTTTCTCCAAAGTTGTCTTTACATTTCTCACACTACACGAGAATTGCAGATTTTGTGCTGACAAAATCAAACATGTTTGAAAAACTCTGGATGTCTGAGTGAGCACCGTTCAAAATGGGGACTATGTGGATGTTACAAGGAACAACAGCCATTACTAGTCTAGTCACGACCTCTTGCTCCTAGACTTTGTTACCTGTTTTCAGGCCCAGTAAACAACTGGCCCAAGGACACTCCACACAGCCCAGCATAAGCAAAGCGCCCTGGTTCAGTCAGCTGTCTGCCAATAATTTCCTCTGGGCTTTGGTCACATGGTGCAGCTTGTGTCGCTCCTGCCCCTCCTGGGTCTAAGGTGATAAATGCACCGTTTGGTTATTAACGAATTATTAACTTACTCGCGGTTTGATTCAGACACGTGATTCAAGAAACTAGACGACACACCAACAAGGTTTCAAAGACATGTTATTCACACTTGGAGGTAAAGTGTGATCATGTGCATACAGCATACAATCATCTAACTTAAGTTAGTTCCTAAAACGTTCCGCTGTAGAGGCCGTCACGTCATGCGAGAACTTCATTCAACAATGTGGCACTTTTATACTGCCTTGCTT
The DNA here is from genome assembly GCA_900312575.1 of Acanthochaenus luetkenii. Taxonomy (NCBI): domain Eukaryota; kingdom Metazoa; phylum Chordata; class Actinopteri; order Beryciformes; family Stephanoberycidae; genus Acanthochaenus; species Acanthochaenus luetkenii. The sequence continues at coordinate 9,968 of OMOT01019990.1, read as the reverse complement.
ATCGGCAAACGTAACAACCTACCTACTTGTAAAACCTTTGACGAATCATCCACTGTTCAATTCGGCATACGCGTATTTTAATGATATTCCAACGGTTCGCCTCTTATTCCCACAACACCGTGGCGGCCGGTAGGGAGCAGTGTGAACCAGTGTGAACCAGTGTGAACATTTGAGATGTTATCGAGATAAAGCGCTGCTTGGTGAATTATCTAACAACTGTTACCTGCCTAATTTACCAAAAGATTTAGTTACCATAACTATTCGTACGAGGTACTTAAGAGGCTGCTACACGTTACCGAAATAGACCTAACGTTACATGATTTGAACTTTCTCTTATACTTAACTAACGTTAAGTGAAGTCCCAAATTCAGGAGTTTTGACTAACATAACGTTACAGCACTATTAAACCAATAAAGCTAACCCTATGACAGCTGGCTGTTGTTAACCGTGCTATGCTAGCTAGCTAGCTAATTATCCATTTACCTAACAGTTCAAAGGTAATTTAACAATAACGTTGTCGGTTCATTAACTTACTATTCTACAGTACTGGGGGAAATAGTACAAACGTCATGCTGTACCTGGGGTAAGATTCCCTTCCACAGGTATTTTCTCCATTGCAATTGAGTGTCAAACTGTAGTCTTAACTGTTGCTGCCTTCATTGTTGCCCGTAAAGTCCCGTTACTAAGAACTAAATATGTAAATACGACTAACATTCAAGCGCTTTGGTGGGAAATAACAACAGAAAAGACAACGTAATAAATACAGTTCTTGATGGGTATTGTTTGATTTTTAGAAATCAACCGGCAGAGAACCACTTTTGTGCTGCAGTGGCTAAAAGTGGACAAATGCACATCAGGTATATATTTAATGTTTTAACTGATTTAATAAAATAACAAAATGCGAAAAGTTGATGGCGTGGGTTGTAAAAGTTTCCCAGTTGTGATTACCGCTCTATTGGGTCGTTCTTAGGCACTGAAGATGTAGTGTCAAACTTTTCGATAGTACTTAAAGGCATCATTTGTTTTCTACTTTTGCGTGACGTCACGTCCACGTACGCTCCTGTTGGAACAGGGCAGGGGTGTGTTCAAGATTGAAACGCTTTGAAAACGTTCTTGTTGGGAGAAATTCCTGATGGGAGTGCATCTCTTTAGATCACGTGCCACGGATGGCCGAGCATAGATAAATATAAGTAGATAACGCAAGGCGGAGTCTCCAGCGTAGTTCACCGGCGGCCATCTTGCCACAGTCAACTATTCTGATACGTTCTATGGTAGCTGTTGTAAGGTGAGTGATCTGCACAAACAAAAATACTCTTAACTCGCTGAAATCTTGACGGATTTACAAACGGTTTGGTTTATTACAAACGTTATTAACGTGGCTATGATTCAGGATGATTGGACATGTTGAAATTGCAGTCCATTATAAGTATGCAGTATCATAACTACATCTCTGACGTTTATAACATATCAAACCGTTTGAAAATCGGTTGAAAATTTAGCAAGCTATGGTTATTTCAATAGTACATGCACCATAGACATTCATGTTATGAGTGGGCGTGCTGCCTGTGGCAAGATGGCCGCCATGTGGCAACGTCGGTCTCCATTGGCCAGCAGCGCGGATAAGTCATCTATACTTTATAGATGTCTATGGGGCCGAGAGGCTGCAGGAGTGAAATCACAGGTCACTAAAGATCTCAATTCAGAGCTAGTACCATCATTGGCCAGTAGGTGTGAGTGTAACACCCATTAATTATCCATCCATTCCTCTGCAAAGCCCTGGTTACGCTAGTTTTTATGAGCTGAATGAGTGCTCTTTTTTACAGCGTGTTATTTTGAGACTTGTGTATTTTTCGCAGGAAGCTATGAAATAATAATGCATTTATTCATGCTCTGATCATATTCTTTGTTTCTATTCACAGAAGTACTTCACTTAGTTTAGAGTTGTGAGGTCACAGCACGAGGTCAGCTTGTCTCTATTGAAAAACAGAAATGCATAATGGGAAAATCCATCCTAAAACACATTAACACTTTTAAAACACAGCTATATGTGATGTACCTTGCATTTCTGGGTCAATTTTGTTGTTTGGTGGTGTATTTGTTCCTATGGATAGGATAACTGGACAAACGTAGATGAAATGACATCACGTCCAGATATTTCCAGCAGCTACAGTGGAGTTTGATAGCATAAAATGTTTCTGCTGAGCTGCCATTTTGTGCCGACGTTCAACAATCATACAGGGAGAAATCCATAATAGAAGAGGCAAAGACTCCAATTTCACCACTGAAACGTAGGAAATCACTAACTGAAGCAGAAGTAGACGAGGCAGGATGAGGGAAAGTGGATTCACCAAAAAAGTAAATGACCACACTTCATATAATAACTAAATAAAGAACTCCTGAAAAACACTGGAAGTCATAAATTAATGACATAACAGTGTAAAAGTGTCTCAGGGTGGATTTAAGTTCTTTTTTTTTCATGGTCTGATCCAATGCATGGTGATGAATCCTCAGAGCAAGAGCCACTGTGCTTCGATCAGTATGTGACCATAACTTCTTCCACAGCCCTGTGTTTTTCCAAAACTCACTTTCCCTTGCGCTCTTTCTCTCCAGAATCCTCTCTTTTCCTACGTACACCAGCTTTTTCCACAGTCACTCTTAATTTCTGTTAATCTCAGGCTTTTGCTTGGGTATTTTCAGTATGTCTGTCCCTGTCCCTCTCCCACTCTCCTCCTGTCTGCTTCATCAGCTCCTTCTTAGCTGCTTGGCACCTTTCGTATTCCCCTTCACGTCTTCCAATCTGCATTCTGTACAATGATGAGAGAGTACGGCAAACACAGGAAAAGTGTGCGGGGGCGGATTAAACTTCCGCTATGCCTTCATGTGGAGGGACTGTTAGTACAACCTGGATACTTTGTCAAAATAATACCCTGGCCTTGTCACAGAGGAATCTCAGAGCCTACGTGTGCTGTATTTGTCTGTCTCAGCAAGGCATCCTGTTTATACAACCTACTGTTCACAATCTCTAGTGTGTCATAAACACTTACTTATATGTAGCAAAGGCACCGTTTAATTGCGAATGGTCTACGGTAGTGTGTCTTTACTGGGGTTCCTTTGTGTACCATAAATAGTTATTTATGCAGTAAATGCAGCAAGTACAACATATATACAATTCACTGTTGATGGTACTAAGAAGACTATTGAGGGGAGTTTTACAGACTTGCCCTTTTCATCTTGCCTAGACTTGTGATCAAGGAAACATGAAAGCTCTGAGTCTGACTTTGAGGACCTAGACTGTTGAAAAGCAGTGATAGAAAAGATCATTCAAGGTATTTCTGTAGTTATCGGTGCATTGGTTTCACGTTCTATAGCTCCATTTGCAGTAAAACAACAAAGGTATCAACAGCTAAATCAGCAGTTTGGTTAATCCAAAATGTCCTCTAACAGTTTGCTTTACCATTTACATGATGCAATATTGCTTGAGGTTCCACATTTGCAAATAATTCTCCATGTCAAATGCATGAATCCCTTGCCCTTCAAAATTGATTTTGAATTGATAATTCCACACGTATTTATTTGCCATCTTACTTGTTTCACGGTTTTGAGGTGGGATGTTTTGATAAGCCCCCTTTTATGTTTTTTTGTACCATTGTATTTTATCACTGTTTGTTTCTATGTTTTATTGCTGTGAAATTAAACTTCATCTGAATTTAAACTCAAATCAATCGTCCATCTATTATTTCCCCGACACACACAACTGTAACCTTTGGCTAGACTGTGTCAAGCAACTTCAAATGTCTTCAAATGCAGTTATATAAATGTAGGTGATTTATGGTTTTGGATACAACAGCACAAACAACATTTAGCTGATGTTAGGTTACTGCCATAATACACATAGTTGATGTCAGGTGAAAACCTTGTATCTCCAACATGTCAACTTTTTAGGAACTAAGAAATACAGCGATGATCGTAGCTTGACTACCATGCATTTATTAATTCATCCAGTGGGAGGTCGGAACATTTTCTCAACCCACAGAGAACCACGTAATCCGTAAAATCACCAAAATTGGAGTTGCAAAGTTTTCACGTCACAGCTGGGAAGAAATATGGAAAAACTAGGTTAGGAGATTGATGACTAACTTGTGTTTGCAGTTTTAGGTTTATAATACTCCCTCATAACCGATATTGATACTGTGTCTGGTTAGTATATGTTTCATAAACACTTGTATGCCACATATCTTCAGAACTTCGGGGGGATTTTCCTGAAAAAAGACGTCCTCTGTAACCTCACCAGCAGCCTTCAAGTCTTACCCATCGATCTCCTCGGGGCGAAAAGGCCCCTTCTCCCCCCAAGTACTTGAGCTATGTCACATAATCTGCCACAGTGTGTGTGTGTGTGTGTGTGTGCTCAGTCTTACAATGGATTACTCATTGAACAACAGACAGGCAGACAGGCAGAGCTCAAGGCAGACGTGTTCAAACACACACACACACCCCTCCCCCATACCATATCACTAACAGACAATGTCAGGTTTCTTCTCATTTCTGTCACCTTGACACTTGACAAGAGGAGGGAGCTGAGTGAGAATAAGACAGAGTGGACTGTCTGACCTCTGGGCACTTGGGAGAGTGTGAGTGTGTGTATATAGTAAAAGGGCAGGAAGTAGGAAACAGATAAAGGGAATAATTGTGTGTGTGTGTGTGTGTGTGTGTGTGTGTGTGTGTGTGTGTGTGTGTGTGTGTGTGTGTGTGTGTGTGTGTGTGTGTGTGTGTGTGTGTGTGTGTGTGTGTGAGTGGCAGGGCAGGGCAGGGTTATGACCCAATATGTAATTCATTAGTAAGAATAACTCGTGTTTTCTCCGGTGACGTTCAAAACGACTTGCTTGGAGCATCACACTGTCGCGGAGAACAAGCTTTTGCAGTTTCGTAATCACACGGCGTGAGATGGTCACGAGATGCTGTTTGCTATTCTGTTCCATCTGCGATACGCTTCATCTTTGACCTGCGTGTTGATTGCACGCGGCGTCTCGGCGAGTGCTACGGTGCTTGCTCAGGTAAAAAGGAGAGAAGAATCAGTGCACAGATGTTCCACAGCATTCACTCAGCGCAGCAACAGAAAAAGCCCTGCAGAATGTTGCTGCCGTGAAGATTTTAGGGGGAGGAAAAGGAGGTATTTGGAGAGGGAGCATGTGTGCAAAAAGGAAGGGTCACAGGGGTGTATGGCCAAGGAGTCGAGAAAAAAAAGGAAATAGAGGAAGGACGGATGGGTGCAAGTGGAGGAGGGAAGGAAGTGCAGCGAAGTTGGTCAGTAGAGGGTAAAATAAGCTTTCGCTAACCAGGTCAAGCATGCACCTATTGGAATCTTGCCTCGAGAAGCTCGCATGCAGGCTGCAGGTTCCGCGCCTGAGACAGGGAGGCCGGACTCAATCAGTTGATCTCTGTGTATTTATGCTTGAGGCAGAGCGCTCAGTATTTGTCTGTGTGTGTGTTTACAAAAGAGTGTTTGCGCTAACACATGCATCAAACGTGCACATTTCTCTCCTCCCAACCATAACTTATCCTCTGTTTCCCAAAGGGGGGGGACTGGCACTCGGCTGATGGGGTCAATGTTGGGGGTCATCAGATAAGAAGGATCAGGGTCAGGCCATTACTTTAACTGTTCTTACCAGCCTCTCTCATGGCCGGCGCTCTACCCGCAGTTAAAGGTGAGCATCCACATAAAGATAGGCAAGTCATGTGGTCAAAGTGGTAAAATGTCTGTATCATAAAAAAAAGAAAAGAAGAAAGAGTGCGAGGAGAGATGGCAGGAGGGCAGCAGGGGTCTAAATCTCACACTCTCCT
>OMOT01019986.1:1059-19032 GCA_900312575.1 Acanthochaenus luetkenii | reverse complement strand
GAAACCACCAAATACCATAATATCTGAATCATAAAAAAAAGAAAAGAAATCAGTGGATGCAAATAAAGCATTTAAAATGTTTGCGAGTGCGTATGGTTGTGTGCGTGTGTGCATGTGTGTGTGTGTGTGTGTGTGTGTGTGTGTGTATGCGTGTGTATGCGTGTGTGTGCGTGTGTGTGTGTGTGTGTGCCTATTTGTAGTTTATTGCAAAGTGAGAGTCCCAGCCAGCAGTAAGAGCTCCATCTGTATCACCATGACAACAGCCTCGTAACAACAGGGAGACAACACCCATTTCCACCATCCCAACCCCCATCAGCTGTTTGTGTGTGTGTGTGTGTGTGTGTGTGTGTGTGTGTGTGTGTGTGTGTGTGTGTGTGTGTGTGTGTGTGTGTGTGTGTGTGTGTGTCTGTGTTTGGAAAGACAAGTCATCAGCACATCAATTGTGAAGGAAGCAACGCTTCATCGCAGCTCTGTAAGCTAAGAGAAAAGGCCTCGGTTACTTCCTGGTTATTAGCTGCTTCGTCAGAGGAGCTGCGCCACCGAGTCAGACAGATATTTACCAGAGGCGATGACAGTGCTGGCCCACAGGGTGTTCTCAATGCTCAGACTTTCGTTGACTGGAGGGTCTCCATCTTCCTATAAGAGATAAGACAGCATGCCAATATACAGAATGAAGTGGTATTAAAATGTAGTAATAAAACTACAGAAAATAGTCGGTCAAACAGTTAGCTTGTAGCTTGTATTCAATAGTGAGAGGACACACAAAAAAAAGCACAGTTTCCATAACAGATTAGTCTGAGTAATGCAATAACTCACCCTGGTGAAAGTTCCAATAAAGTTATGGATATCAATGTTCGGTTCCTCTGCATACACATATGATCTGATTTGGAGGAGGTCCTGTGTGGCAATGACAACATGGCTCAGGGTCAATGACACAGGAGAAAGTCAGAATGCCCCACTTGAATAATGATAAATGATTTGTAAAAAAGTTAGAAAGAACAGAAACAAACTTTGCTCATCAGACATCACGCTCTATGCAACTGTCTTGGCCAGGGCCAAATATCGCTCTTATGGACACAGGAGGCAGTTATAGTATCATTCAACGGTTTTCAGCAAATGTTTCGGCAAATGTTTTTGATATTTGCCATGAAAGTGTCCCAAACACGAGTAGCGTAAATGGCAGCATAGCACTGTGCCACGCGTCTTCAGCGAGAAATGACAACAGAGCAATTTACCTGTGTTGCCAGCGTTGTGTGAATGGTAGCGTTACCTTAAAAAAGCGGAAAGGCATGTTGTCTTGTGTGAACAACAGAAACTGCTACTTTTACCAGAAACATTTATCCAGCAATTTTACGGGTTTCAAACTCTCTGCATGAAAAATAGTCATATTTAAAGCAATATATTGGCCGATCGGTATCTAAATTGGTCTTCACAAACCCTCTATCGGTTGAACGCTAGTTCAGTGTCTTGCTCAAGGACACTTCTAAAAGGACTGGCTCGGGTTGAAGGTCACAGGTTTCTACCAGCAGGCCACCCTGCGCTCAATTTAAATGATTACACCGTCCTTGTGAAAGACTTGCCTCTCTTGGACTTTAGGTGGAATATGCAATTACTTCTATATTCATCATTATTCTACGAGTAATTGTAGTGTTTAGTGTTGCCCGGTAATTTTCAGTCCAATCCTTCCTACTCGACTGTCTGTGTTTCTTGTGACTCACAGCAGCAGTGGGCAGTCTCTGCGTGCAGGCCACTGGGAGGCGTAGTTTCCAGTCCGTCTCTCCATCCAGCTGGTCAGTCCGCAGGAAACAAGAGCCTGGGAGAGGAGGGCGAGAGGTGCTGCTGATGTGAGACGGACACATATTCACCCCTAGGAGGCACTACTGGACAGGCTTTCAGTTGAGTGAGGGACGTCACGATCTCTATTCTTTACACACAATCATTCCATTTATATTTCAATAGATCCAGAAGACTACTCTTTTTTCAACTTTTGGCATTTGTTTTGCCACGCATACATTTTGAAGTTTATAGTTTGAACAAATACAGTGAAAGGGATTGTCAATCAATGGGTGAACGACTACATTTTCTGAATGAGTCTCAGCAGCACATTACTCAGCCCCCTCCCTTGGCCTGCATGCTTCATCCTGCCCAAAAACTCCCAATCCTGGCCTAGGCTCTTCATAATTGACCTAATGGCCTCCACATGGAAGAGAGATAACCAAGCACTATTTCCAGTAAAACAAAGCTGTTGTTTTTCTTCCCGCAACAGGAAGACGCAACAACAACATGTAGCTAGCTTTTGTCACAGCTCCTGACTGGGTTTCTAGAGGCCTAAAATAAAGCGACTCTGTGACGGAGCTTTGATCATGTGCTGTCCCTCAAGCTTGTTGTCAAAGGTTATTGCGAATGGACTTGTGTGTGCAAATAAACAATGCAAAGCAATTCACTAAATGCGTGTTATCACTGACAAATCTTGTTCTAATCCAAATTTGATTATTCAGATGAGGCGTCTTCATCTCATCTCCTTTTTGTCTTTGCATTTCGGATTTTGTTTTGTGTGCCTCGGGTTTTCCTTTTCATTATCTTACAATTTGAAAGACAAAATTAGTCAGAAGGTAGGATGCTTCTTCTACCATGCCCATCATCACAATTACACGGAACAGCAACTTCCCACCACACCACACTTTGAGCAATAGCTTAGTACTGGACCCAATTACAATTTAGACCTTGTAGGACTTCCTGTCCTGGCTCATGGCTAATCCCTGCACCTCAGCGCCTTTTTAAACAAGCTATTTCCCCAGCCAGCCAGCCAACTAGCCTTTTGTGGAAATCTGGATGAATGACCAGCAGATGTTTACCATTTCTTTCAGAGGTCCTTAAAAAGATCATGTCAGCAGGAACACGCTGGTTCTACAAAGAAAGACAGAAAGAAAAACATGACTTCAACATCCTGAACCTGCACTTCCCTTCTCCTCTGCTCTTTCACTGTCGAGAGTAAGACTTTTAGCTTTTCATGTGCCACATTACATGCAGTCAGTCAGTCCGTCAAAATAATAAGCCTTCCAGCAAATCATCCTGCCTTGGCCTGGACGGGACCCTGACCAGGTTTTACACTCTGCCTGACCCGGCCTCTCCACTACACTACTTAAGAGTTATTGGAAGATCAATTCCCCATCCGATTCATCTTGACAGATTTCCAAACATTGAACTGTGCATGGATTATTGTTAAGTGGTCGATGGTCTAATAAAGATGTATTATGGCTCTTCACATTTAGGCCATTTCCTAATTCAAAAGCTTTTTTTGTTTTGTTTGTTGGCCATTCGTTTCAGCCCAGTTCACATTTCAGAATTTTAATACACAAATCTCTGAATCACTCCATCATATGAGTGAAATGTGTAGAACAACATGTGTGACCTTTCCTTCAGCAGTGTTGAAGTGAGCGATTCAGAAAGAAGCCCTCACTTGGAAACTGAAGACAGGACTCGCTTCTCATATTTCATGTACAAATCCACTCTGCCCACAAGAAGAGCGCGAGAGAGACCAACTGCCCAGAAAAATGGGACTTATTTTAAAGAAATGCATACTTTTAATGGGATTGAAGATGGTATCAATAAATAGCACTTCGTTTAATTTTTGTTTGAGATCCAATTAAGGGCATTTTAAGTTCAGGTCCGTTATGTATGCATTGAGTTTGACAGGCTGAAGCTCAGCATTGATCACAAGATTACAAAATCTTTACTAACTCCTTTCACTTCAGTCACCAGTCAAGCATAGAAGATTAACAACTTACTCATTATTCTTAGTCATATAAATGGCAACTTGACAATCCTAAAAAGCAAGCCAATTCGCAGATGTGGATGAGTCAATATTTCACAAATTTATGCCATACAAAGTACAAACCTTTTCCACAATTATAAGGTCTCCAACTTGAATTCCACTGCTTTTAACCTTCACTGTGCCTGAAAGACAACATAAATGTTAAAGTTAATGAACAATTCGGTATGACTGTATAGTATTCTATGCATTACAGCTGGTGAAGATATTCAAGTTATCAATCATTCAGTAGACATTCCAATCTGATCTTGACTGAATGCAGCCCGACAGCAGAAAGTAAAAATCTGAGCCATCCATGTAAACGTTCAACATGGTTTTTACAGGATTTATGGCAGAGAGACATCCTGTTACCATTAACGTCATTCAAAGACATTGTTAAAAAAAACATACACACATTCTCTATACTACTCAGTTCCCCAGGCAGAAAAAACAAATCAACCATAAATGGTGTTCTTTCAACCAAAAATGTCTTCTTTGTAACAATGCAAGGGGTGAATTGCTGTTCTGCATGCACCCCAGTGAATTTGGGAAAGTAATTTTCCATGCAGATTTGAAAGAATGCTAGGGGAGTTGAGCCTTTTCTCTCATTCCATTTGGAATGAACAGGCAAAATTGTTTGGAGGGGGGGTCACTGACCCATGACCTCTGTCGTGACCTCTGGGTTTTGCATATGTAAGACGTTAAAGCACATTAATATCTCTATGTATTAGGTTCGTGGGACTTCGCATAGTGTTCTGTTCCATTAACACTAAATGTTAGGGGTTACTTTACAAAAGATAGCTCAACAAATCAGTCAGGAGGCAACAGCTTCAGAAACAAAACATGGCAAAACATAAGAAAAACCTTGCTTGATCTAATGACAGACCAAGAGACGGCAGGCTCTTGATTGAGATAGTGCAAATGTTTTGCTGTGTTACAGCAGGTGATGCAAGGGACAATAAGCTGACCCGTTTCTTACTATTGTTCAAAACCCAACACACGGCCATCGTACACCATTAAGTTTCCATAAACCACAGCTCCCCATGCACTAAGATATGCACTGGGGCCACTATCATGGAGGCAACCAGTCATTGTGTTTATGGGTAAAACAAGCTGCCACATCAAAGGGGAAAAGTGATGGAAACCACAAGGGGTCTCCTGCTTTTTATAGCTAGTAGCACTTTATTCCAAGGCCTCTTATGTACACTTTTACATCTCTGCTTTGAATTACCCACTATTTCCCCTAGCCCCTATAAGTTTTAATAGGATCAACCTCCTACAGTTAATACACGCTGATGCTGAAAAATAAACAGAATGGTTCAGATATCGACTCATACAAAGTATAACTAACGTAGCCCAAGCTTCAAATTCTTACCTCTTGTTGAAAGCTTGCTATAAATCTGCGAGTTGACTTCTTTGTCCCGAAGGTAACATCTTATCTCTTCAACTGCCTCTCGCATAACGGTAATAATCAAAACGATGCCCTAGAGAAAGAAATGTGACAATTAGTAGCTTCATTTCTCAAAATCTTTATTTTCTTCAAAGTCTTGAACAACAAACTATTTATTTAGTGCCATGGCAAAGGTGGTTTGTGGAATTGCTTGTATATTACAATAACAATTCCAACATAGTGGTAAATTATTAAGACATTTATTATCATTATATGCACTGAACACTAATTTTATACGAGACGCCATTTATTAACCAGTATAATGAAGAGTTACAGGGAACAAAGCTTTATGAAATGCTGCATACCAAAGGGACCCAGTAGGTGTAGAGGTCACCTAACCGCAGCTCATTGACAAACTGAGAGCAGGCCAGAAGCAAAAAGTACAAGTTGAAGAAGTACTTGAACTGATTGAACAGCACCTGTGAACACAAATCAATGACATTTAGAAGCAGCACATTTATTGTCAAAGATGATTTTCACGAGTCATGAGTTTTATAATGTTTATGTGCCTTGATACAACCCAGGAGTTCTGCCTTTGATCAAAATTACACAGAAAATGCCTAGAGCCCTGAATTAACGCCCAAATCCAGCAGTGTCATGCAAAACAGCGTATGGTACTGTACGTTCACATTCAGTGAGCTGTCGGTGTCAGAATCCACTGATTTCCACACACATTGAAACAAATACTTTGGAGATATGGCAAAGAGCGCAAACACAATGTCAAGTTTAGGTTGAACACTTATGCTACACCGTTGCTCATTTTCATTACCACCAATGTGCAAGATTACTACAAAGGGAAAATGTGTGCCTTCTTATAGCTGCTGCATGTTATTTCCCAAACTGTTGACAAGAGGAGGGTAAAGCACAGGCAACCGTGCACAGACACACACAGAGTACGATATGTTGTGACCTTGTCTGAAAAGCACTTCTTCACATTAACTAAAGTAAATAAAAGGCATCACACTTTGCAATGCAAAAATGCTATGGTCTTGCTTTTGCTTTCCAAACAAATGTGAGCTGCTTTTAATGTCTGACTTAATTTGCAAAAAAGCCATAAGATCTTAAGACTACTGAATGTCTGGGAAGCAAATGCATATGTAAATCAGGCCTGGCAAACGTGAGGGTCAAAAACACACACTACTACACCGCACTTACCTGAAGAAATCTACTAACTCAGTCACACCTGTCACTTCCAAGTTCTTCTGAGGGTGTCATAAATCATATCATCATAAAAATCATCATAACAAATCTGATATTATGAGACCACATGTGTGTGCATCCACATATGGCTTGAAAAGTCTATTATGCGTCTCTTGTCACTGTATTTGAACATCTTCATTTCAAAATCAGATATCCACCATTTGAAAAAGATTGGTATTTTAAAGAATGTACTCATTTGAGTTGTTTAAATATAGAGCAATTAACATTAGGTAAAACAAATAATCTAAAAACCGCTGTAGTGATTGGAATTAAATATTGATCTTCTCACACTGCACTGAGGCATATAGACAATATTACAATCACTCACCCCAGGCAGGAAGGTGAATAAGTTGTACTTCTGGTTGTTAATGACATTCCTGGGGTACCTCTGCTCCCTCTTCTCTGGGTGGCCGAGCCACACGGTGCGTGGACGGAAGTCCCCCATGCCACAGCATCTGGACCACGGGCAGCACCTGGGGGAAAGAACCAGAGGAAATTACATAATTTCACAGAATCTCAGAGTCCGTTTCGTTATCAGACATTCTGAGAGATGAGTGATAGGACAATTACATGAATAAAAAATAGAATGAAACAGAGATGAAAGATTCATTGATTTGTTGTAGGCTATTTCAAGACTTAAAATGCTCATTCTTCAGTTTGAGTCAAAACACTATGTTGGACTGTATGAAGCCGTCAAAGATACTTGCTCCATCTCTGCTCAATTTCCTGAAATATCTCTTTGTTAATATGTGGCTTATTGCAACTACAAACCTACAGAACAGACATGGCTGAGTAAAAAGTCAGTGACCATTGAGACTGGACAGATTAGGCCTTACAAAATAAATATTAACTTTATCATGCTGGCCGCTCCCTTCGTCCTACCCAAACAAAACATTCCACTTCAGTTAACTAAGAGACCGGTGACCTTATATGATCAATAATTTCCCTACCACATAAGTTATCGAACACTGACAACAAACTAAATGAAGACATACGTGCTTTTGTGAAACTATGATTTTGACTGACGAAAGATACAGTAGCTGACTGCTGCGGTGCATATACTGTATAAAGCCATTATCCAATGCTGACTAAATGTTTGCGTTCAGTAACAAGTTTTTGATGAGGGAACCATCATATTTGCGAGAGACTACGATTTGTTCCTGCTTTCCATAACCATGGAGGAACAGAGAAACTTAATTAAGAGTTGGGACTGATCCGATCCAATATCGGTATCGGGTTCCGATACTAACGTAATTACCCTATCGGATATCTGCCTGACATCACCGATCCACGTACCGATCCAGATGCCATACAATCAGTCTCTGATGTTTATTATAAATTACTAATATGTAATAACGCAATTTTAAACCCATAGTCAAACTGTTTTAGCACATAATTAGTAATTAAACAGTTCTACAAAGTTATCCAGCAGCCCTCTTGTTTTTTTCTCTCCCAGAATTCTAAGAATTATACAGAGAGAGACATGGAGCTCACACTGGGGAGGTGGACCATCAGTCTGCGATTTGGCTAATAGTTAGCTATCAACACACACATGTCCTTAGTTTGGAGATATTTTAATCTCGACACGCCAAAAAGCGGCACAGGAATGTGTAATGACTGTAAAGCCAACATTTCGAGGGGTGTAAGTCGTCCTGCAGCGTACAATACCACACATTTAATTAAGCATCTACAAAATCATCATGTGAAAGAACATGAGGAGTTGCAAGCCACGAAACAAAAACACAAACAGCAGACGCTCGCTGAGGCGTTGCAGAAGTACAATAAACTTTCGACAGACAGTGTGAAGGCAAAAGGGATTACAGAGAAGTTGCTCAATTTCATCGTACTCGGTGATCAACCTCTCTCTGTCGTGGAAAATGTTGGATTTCGCAGCCTGTTGGAACACCTAGAGCCAAGGCCATCTAGGGAATATATATCCGAGACTGCTTACCGGAACTATACAACACAGTGTCATCACAGTTAGAAGCCGTTACATCCATGAGCTTTACAACTGAAGTTTGGACTTCGGATGTGAACACTGGGTGAACGCGGATACATGCGCCTCTCAGAGTGCAGTGTTTCTGCTAACTTTGCCTTGGAGGGGCGGCCCGCCCTGCTAACGGGACCTCCCGTCCCCCCTGAATTTATTTGAGAAATTATGATTATTAATAATGATGGTTTTAGCTGTATTAACGATCGTTTTAGCATTTTAGCAATCATTTTGGACATTCTCATGTGGATGCACAACTCTATGGGAGAGGGCCCGGGGAAAAGGGAGGGGGGCCTGGGCCAAAGCGTTAAAAAAGTTGCCATTGCAATTTGCAATCCTATTACTACTAGTTTGTATTTGCAGCTTACTTAACCTAAAGTTCAAATAAATTGCTTTGAAATACATTAAAATGTAATGTAGCAGAACTGCTCTACGGACATATTTTACGCCATTCCCAAGCCCACTTTACGTTCTCTACACGTGGACTGGAATAACAAACACACACGGAGCTGCATGACAGAACAAAGCTCTGTTGCATTTTTTTGGCCTTTTAAACAACAGTTTTCAGTCGCGCTAATTATTCCACTGATTTACAACCAGAAAAACGTTTTATGCGATGGATCATCAGCTCATATCTGTATATAATCTGGATCGTTTAGCCTCTGTCATCATTTTACAGTAACCATCTGCTGATGATGCAGCTAACTTAGAAAAGGACTATCAACCAGGGATGGGCAGATCGAAACTGGTATCGATACTTCAATACTTACATGCTACTCATTTGATATCTATGCCCTTTGAAAAGTATCAATTTAAAAGTTATTTTTAAATGCGGTAGTGTCACTCGAGCGTCATAGTTCCCACTAAGAGGTGGAAAACGTCCCAGTTCTCAGGTGTCTTGAACGCAGCCTTACAATCTCCAAGAAGTGAGAAAGCAGTCATGAAGGGGCTTTAGCTTCACGGACTTTACAGTTTACAATGTCCAGAGGTTTTACAAGACTGTTTTTCAACATGTTTCAAAAAGCCAAACTGATTTACTGCACTATTTTCAAAGGCAATTCAAAGCCTTTTTCAATTCTGATTGTTGGTTTAATTTTACTTATTAATCAATATATGGTTGTTTGTCTCTTTTGGTAGTGTCTCTTCTGATACACTGCTGGTCATGTTAAATAAAAAGTCCATTAATGTAACTGCTTTGTGGGTCAATTCTTAATGCAAACATTAATATTTTAATGATGCACCAGGTTAGAGGGTTCCTTGTGCAATTTACAGCATTAGTTAGAGAATCTCTTTCATTGCCAAGCAAAATTGGTATTGTAACTAAAATGTCCCTAACCGAATAGATATTGAATCATATCAATTTGGGAAATTTGGTGCACTCATATATATTGTGGATAGTTCTACTTTGTTGCTATAAAAGAAAACACATCTGAAATAAAAGCATCTCATTGATTTTCTAGCAGCATTAATGCACCATGACGAGAGACAGGTGAACAGGATGAAGGCCTATATCTGTCATCCGGCTTATTGTATTGGTCTCTGGGGGGAAAACACATTACTTATCGCTCATTTTGTGCACTCGTATATATATATATACATATATATATATGGATAGGTCTGTATTTGGATAGCTGTTTGTAAGAATGAACGTGTTTATTATGAGGTGACATCATCTGTGATGTCTAGGACTGCTTCTGTTTCTCCATCATCACTCACGAGGCCTGGCCCGGTACCAGTCAGGATACTGGTACGAGACACCAGCTAGCCCGCCCGTGGGTGTTGGACTCGTTACTGAAGGTCACGCCCTGCACTTCGGCGGGGTTCGTGTACTGTTGACAGTCCAGTCTAACAGAGCAAATATTAGCATGGGCGTCAAAATGCACCTTGCTCCAACAGCAACCGGAACAAGGATGTCTTCCGGCGCTGTAGCTCTTTCTCCCGAGCGATAAACGGCCTCTTCCTTCCTATAATATATTCGTGTCAATCTCTCCACTAAGCCCCTTGTTTTCCAGGTGGGGGGAAAAAAACCAAAAGTTGCGCTACAATACCGTTGAGGCGTAAGAGACAATTAATGTCGACTAATGCGCCGCGCCTCTGTAAACAATGAGCGCCGACGGTTAGCCGACGAGCGAAACACAGCGACGGCTTGGCGTGTCGGTGTGTCGCGCTGTTCGACGCCCTTACCCGTTCCTGTGTCTACTGTCGTGTCTCTTCTGCCGTCGCACGGGTTGTAGGGGAATATTGTCCGCCATTCCTGCAGCAGCCCCTGCTTGAGGCTGTAGGTCCGCCAGCCTGTCTCGCTTCTGGGCGGAGGCTCCCCGGCTGTCACTCACGTTCAGCTACAGTCCGCTTAAGCTAACGTTAGCTGTAGTACTACAAGTACCACAAGCGCCACGCTGAGGGAGTCCCGACTGAGGAGATGTTGGTTTTTTTTGGTACATAACTGTTTATACTGTTAGGTGGGACGATAATAACAGTGGATTCAAATTGAATAATGAAACTATACCAGGTCTTGTTTTGATGGGGGTCCCCTAAAACCCCTCCAAGGACCCCTGGGGGTCTCTGGACCCCGCCGCCTCACTGAAAGCCAGCTGAGCTTGTAATGGTTCAGGAATCTTTCATTATGGTGACACATCACCAGAAGCAATAGTGTTATCATGTCCTCGCTTTACACTAGACGAGACGGTGCTTTTCAAATGCCTATAGGCACCTAGGTGTTGTGTGCCCACTTTGCCCACTAGTTTGAGTGGTCTGCATGTAGTCTGTAGAGACATGCATCATGGCACAATTGTGAAAGAGAAGGCCGTTGTAGTTGACCTAAATTTGATTGTGGAAAGACATGAGAGAGCATGCTTTAGTTGTGGATGCAAATATTTTTCGCCGAGGATGCAAAAGTGACAATGGAGTATGGGTTAATATGATAATTGCAGGTCATTGGAATATCCACTACTGGGTCACATGAGATCAGAAAGAACAATTTCACTTGGGTCATCTGAAGGTGACTTAATGGAAATCAGGGATTTTCATGCAAATTAAAATAACCAGCCTGAGCTGGCATAGAAAGCAATGTCATGTTTAAAGAGATGTTTCAGTGGCCAGTGCAACACTCCAGCTACTCTGTCAAGGCTGGTTAATGACAGGGTTCTTTTCATCGAATCAATTTGAAATCAAGTTCTGTAACCCATTTCCTTTGTGGTGGAATAATGACAAAACTATGTTGGAAAAGTCACCCTGATTTTATTTTTCAAAAAGACAAGAAATCAACATTTAGGTGAAGGAAACTGAAAAATAAACGGAAAAAAACATTTACACTGTAAACAGGCCAAACTGGCTCAACATTACTTGAATTGTTGAGAGAACTTCAAAGCAGTTGAGACATGGTTTGCTTTTTTTTTAAAGAAAGGCACAACTTGGCAAATGCATATCAATGAGGAATGTACAGCAGGAGCCTAGAACTATTCTGACCATTCTGAGTTGTGTAAAGTGTCCAGTGATACATTCATTACCGTTCAACTCAGCAGGTTGAGAATGAAAGCATATCATCGCATACTCAAGAATGTATCGGAAAATGTACAGAGCTTTGCATAGAGATTAGGGGGCATGGAGGAAAACTAAAATCTAAACGAGGTAGAATTGACCCCCTAAACTCAAGCACGTTATGTATTATATATTACAAAAAATAATGCTATAACAGTTGATACAACGTAGAAAAATGAAAGTCTGAGAACTACTTCAACTAACAGAGCTCAAAGGCTAAAAACAAGCAAAATGGTCAACATTAGAAGAAGAAAATGTGAGGGGAAGGAAAAGTTGACAAAATTGTTCATTTGCCCCTTTTCCAGTATAACCATCATGGTAATAAATGCAATGGATTTGAAATGTAACCATTAAATGTAAAATTTAACCAAATGTGGAATATAAAGTGCAGGCATGAGAGCATTAAGCATGTCATAGCCTTCAGAGCGCAGTCAACTAAATGACTCTGCAGGTCTACAAGTG
Source organism: Acanthochaenus luetkenii (assembly GCA_900312575.1). NCBI lineage: Eukaryota > Metazoa > Chordata > Actinopteri > Beryciformes > Stephanoberycidae > Acanthochaenus > Acanthochaenus luetkenii. The sequence goes on along the minus strand of OMOT01019986.1, from coordinate 6,582 downwards.
GAATATATGGAAACAATAAAAATACTTGTTGATTTTTGTAAACTGGGGTGAAAATATGAAACAAATGCGATGCTACAACATACCGACGTATCCGTTTAAGAGGGCCTTCATTACAACCTCATGGTGCATTAAAAAGACAACAGCAACATGTACAATGCAGGTTAGGCACTTGGCAAAAGGTTTGAGTCACACCAACTTCTGGCAATTCAGAATTCATGAAACATTGACGAAAGCCAGTTTTGTAATCTACGATATCCAAAAATTGATGACTGAACAAGCGCACCTTGATTTAACAGAAGGCACAGGACACTGGAGTAATTTGTCAAACAATTTAAGTCTCCAAACTGATCAAAAGCCTCTCTTCAAAATGAAACATGCCAATGACATTTACCACTACAAAACTGTACAGTTTCATAAAATCTAATGGCACACAATAGGAAAGCAAGTAGTCACGTATAGAGAACTGTCACACTATCATTTCCGAGAACACTGAGACACCATCATGCCCTGAAACTCTTCCAATTAGTCAAAATCCTTCAAAAATGTGTCAGGGAGACATTCTGAATTAAATCAGTTTCAAGTAAGTCATACATTCAACTTGTGGATACACACAAAAAGTCACAGAAAAAAATACCCGCATATATATATATATATTTAAAAAAACAAAAAAACAGTAAATACAACTACAGTAGTTATATCGAGTTCAACTAAAAATAACTAATAGTGAATTGTTCAGATCAGGAGGGGCGAGAACTACAATGAAGTTAATGGAACATATCTACCAATCTAAGAATAATTATTCTCAATAAGGTTTACTCTGAATATTGATTGTACCTGTAACTGAGCAAAAGGTAAGCAATACCATTGCCACCCTGAACATTCAAAAACCCACAAATCTGATGAGATAGACTGGTTGATGGCTCAGAAACCTAATTAACTGCAATTTTACCCTCCTCCATGAAATGTGGGAATTGTGATTTTGGCACACTGTCAGAGCTGTTCTTCTCAATTTCAGCCATGGTAGCTGGCAAGCCAGAGTGGGACCCATCCACCTTCATGAGGCCGCCAGTGGATCCAACCAGAGGCCCACCAGCAAGGCTCCCAGGGAGTGGGATGCCACCGCCCTGGATGACAGAAATTTCATTAGTCTTCATGGTCAGTCCACCACTGAAGGCAGCAGCATACTGGTTCCACAGACAGGGGTCGAAGTTCATCGGTGGAGCACCCAGCTCTTTGGGGACCTGCATCATCTCGGGTAACATTTTCGCTTCCGAGCTCATTGCCATCAGGGCCATGGGATTATCCAAAGACAGACGCTGGCCACGCCTTGACGAGTTGTTCCACATGTGGGTTCCAACATGCACCTAAAACACACATGCACACAGAGTGAATTTGAATCCCATCAAAAGGCGTATAAGCATTGTTTAACAGATAACCGCATTCGTCAGAAGTACACATTCGTCAAAAGTACACATACAATTAAATGGCTTGATAAGGGCCTAACCACTCAACGCAGGTCATATTTAATACCATTAAGCAAATCAGGCTGAGATATTTTACCTTGAGATTTCCCTTGGTGGTGAAAGCCCTGCCACAGATGGTGCAGGCAAAAGGCTTCTCCCCTGTATGAGTGCGCTCATGGATCTGCAAGGCGCTGGCAGATGAGAAGTTCTTGCCACAGACATTGCACAGATGCGGTTTGGTTGATCGCCGCGGTGCACCGGAGGTGGACGAGGGCATGCCTGTTCCCTGAGGCATCTGGGAGCTAAACAAGGCATGGGGACCCAAGGGATTCTCTGACGGTATCTTCATCTCAAGACTGGCCAGACATGAAGGTAACCTCATGAAAGGCATGTGACCAGGAGCTGTAGAGACAGGCAAGCAAAATTAGATATAAGCACTCAACACGACACTCCTTAAAACACTTAACACGTAAAATAATAAACTCACCATAGTCTCCATTAGTGAAGGGCAGGCCAGGTTCTTCTTTAATTGCTTTAGGGGTGACGCTGCTGGGAGCTGTGAGGTCAAGGGCTCCACTTGACTCAGTGCCATCTTGAGTGCCGCTATCAGAGTCTGGCCTTGACCCATTGCGGGAAAAATCGTCAGCCATGGCAGATTCAGGAGACTTGCTGCTACCCATGTGGTTGTTCACAGGGGAAGAGGAGTGAAATGACATGGCCGAATCCGAAATGTCAGGACTACGGACATTCTGATATTCCTGCTCCCTAGGAGCTGAGGGAGATTCTTTAAGTGTTCCCTCACTCTCCGAAGCTGTGCTACTCTGGCGTTTCAGTGCAAGAGCTGAGGTGAGATTCTTCAAAACATCAAGGCTGGAAAACATGGAGGGGGGAGCGTGCTGCTGTTGTTGTTCCTCAGAGGCAGATGGGAGAGAATCTGAGGTGTAATTTGGCTTCTCCTGGGAGTCCAGCTCTGTCTCGTGGTCTTCCATGCTTGCATCGAAGCCATTGGCATCCATAGACTTCTCATCTGGTAAAGAGGAGTCCATTGCTTCAAACTGGTTTTCTGGAATGGGCTTGTTGGGGATCTGCCCACCCATGTGCATGCGAATGTGCTGCTGCAGAACCACAGCATTGGTGAACTTCTTCTGGCAGATGGGACATGAATGCTGCATTTTGAGAGGAGTGTTGGCCCTGTGCACTCCATAATGGGCCTTGAGGTTACCCTTGGTGGAGAAAGCACGGCCACAGAGTTTGCACTTGTAGGGCCTCTCGCCTGTGTGCGTGCGATAATGCATCTTGAGAGAGCTCTGGCAGCTGAGCACCCTATGGCAGATGACACACTCATTGGGGTCATTGGTCCTCTTGTCCAGGCCATCCACCATCTGCTGAAGTTTGGCTGTTCCAGAGCTTTGTTCTCCTAAGAGGTCATTGCCATTCATATGATGCAGTGCTCCAATCAGTTCCTTAGAATCCTGGTTCTGATCAAACCCGATCTCTTGGCCAAACACATTTGAGGAAACTGGTGCACCCTCACTTGTTGATGGGGAGGGTCTCTGGGGAAATGGCTCCCCTCCAAAGCCCTCAAATGTTGTCTTGAACACTGGTATGGACGATGGGTGAAACCCAGCTGCTGGATGGCCTAGCATAGGCTTCATTTCAACCTGGTTGGACTCGTCTATGGGCATGGACATGCCATAGGGAATGCCACTACTGGTGGGAACATTGTCGAGGTGCTCTGGCACAGGGTGAGGGTTCATCCTGATATGAGGGTACTTGTCTCTATGCCTTTGGAAATGCACTTTGAGGTTTCCTTTGGTTGTGAAACGGTTTCCGCAGATGTTACATTTGAAGGGCCTCTCTCCAGTGTGAGAACGCAAGTGAATCTGGAGAGCACTGTCATTCCCAAAGCTCTTTCCGCAGTACTTGCACTTGTGCTTGTATAAAGAATCACCATTCTTTGATTCCGATGGAAGGGTCAGCATCTTGCTCTTCCCTTTTTTAGAGGGATCAATCCCCGCTTGGATACCAGTGAAGGTGCTGGGGAAACCCATGACCCCTGGAGACTGGGGCAGTAGTGCTGGCAATCGGCCAGCCAGATCTGGAATGCCCTTCAAAATGTCTGTTTTAGAAGCCATTGTCCCCAGTCCTCCAGCCAGAGAGGTAGGGATGCCAGTGGTTTGAGGTAGTTTACATTGCTTCATTGTCTCTATAGAAAGGCTCTGGCTGCCTGTCCTTTTACCTATCAGAGCTGCTGCAGCAGACAGCTGTTGAGAGAGGTGGGCACCGAGGGCTTTCAGGGGGTCCACTGCTGCCCCTACTGATGACTGGAGACCCTGAGGTGTCATCATGGATACTTGGATTCTAATCTGTTCTGTGAGCTGGATCTGGTGTAGCTGCTGTTGCTGGAGGCACACCAACTGTTCCAGGATCATCTGGATGGCCTGCAAGGCATCTTGGGACGAGGGAGGAGATTTATGTTTTGAAGAATGCTGAGTGACAGCCACTTTAGTGGCAGTCATCGATTCGAGAGTGACATTTGAATTTAGCATTTTCGGTGAGGGTTGGAAAGCCATGTCAGGGCTAGCAGACATCTCTGCCCGTTCCTGTTGGCCTGAGTCCTCTGTATTCACTTTGGTCTCTTCATTTGCTCTTTCCAGCGGCTCTGTAGTGACATTTGATAGGGAGTGACTGCTGGACTGGCCGTCGTCATGGTCACTAGCGAGGCCATCAGGAGAACCTTGTGAATATTCCTCAGGCACTTCATGGCCATCTCCATCTTTCATGATGACCACATGCTGACTTTTAGTGCAATTCTTCACATGTTCAAGAAATTCAGCTTCATCAAAGAATTCAGCACAACACTTGTTGCAGACCCTCGTCTCTGCCATTCTGAACCTCTTCATTTCGGTCCCAGTCTCTTCAGCTTGACCATCTGGAACGATCCCTAAAACAAGATGAGAGAGGTTTAAATCCTACAGCCTTTCTACAGTAATGAGGGCATTTACAACACAACAAAAAAACCACAACATTTAAACATGTCTTAATATACAGGCTAGCGGGGTTGGTGCAAAATGAATAAAACGTGTTCTCGCTTTACAACAGAGAATGATATCAATGAGAATGTGTCAAGACGAGTTCAAATTCTCAGTCTCCTCATAGGTCAACACATTGGACTGTCAAAAGGACCTTGAGTTTGCCTGATGTCCACAGGGCCAGTAGAGGGCAACCATCTACAGCCAGCATTACCAAGAGCAAACGTCCAGAGACAAAGAACCAGGAACATTAAAGTACTTTGCTACGGAAATAGGTAACACCCTACCAATTACTAGATCAGGCTAAATGATTTAGTCATCTTTGTATAACTCCACATAACTATGGTGGGTGGACAATACCACACTAAAAGCATACACAGAGCGGATCTAGGTTGTACAGTGAACATAAGCCTCTATTTTGACTATTTGATGTTCCAATCAGTGTATATACACCTTTTAAGGGTACAGAACTGTACTAAGTAAACGGGGCGCCCTGGAGCTTAAACTACACCAGAAAACATCATGTGTGATGAGAAGTAACTTAACACTTTCACAGTATGCGACACCCGGTTAAGTGCTCCAAGTGTGCATTATAATTTGGCTGCTAACCAAGAGGCCATTTCACAACTGGGTGCATTGTCAAATGCAAATGTCCTCAGAGAAGGGGGGGGGGGCAGACCACCTGTTTGCATTGGCCCAACGAGACTGTTGGACTTGTTAATTGCTCACCGGGCAACATGAAGCGGCGTCAAAACGTTGCAAATGTGATTGTATTCAAGTCCTCTCATTGTCCAACAACTATGCGATGGGTGCATAGTGAGAGGACGGCGCTCTTATCAGAGGTGTAGGCAACCAATACACATTCAGCAGGAGGCGGCAGTTAGGAAAGAATATCCACCAACTATGTACTCGGGGGCCAAACTCTCCAAATGTAAAAGACAGAATCGATTATGAAGTGAATATTTAAAGGCAACGCCACTGGTTTACCACTTGGTGGCGCATGACCTGCACCCGTTCACCTTTACTGG
>OMOT01019952.1:1155-21642 GCA_900312575.1 Acanthochaenus luetkenii | reverse complement strand
TCCGGCTCAGCTTGGGGAGCTAACTGTCAGAGAGCTAACTGTCAGAGAGCTAACTGTCAGAGAGCTAACTGTCAGAGAGCTAACTGTCAGAGAGCTAACTGTCAGAGAGTCTGTCTGAGGGCCATGTGTGTTGTGTTTCCCAGGTACGGAGGCTCAGTGCCGGACGGCTCTGACAGACTGGCTGCGGAAGTACGGAGAGCGGACCTACTACGACAGGTTCTCTCGTGCCTTGCAGCATATCGGCAGGACAGACATTGCCATTGGTGAGAAACAAATAAAGAGAGAGGGGGAGAGAATTATTTGTACACGCAACAGCTCAGTGTGGTGCGACTAATGTAATGGGTTTCAAATTGAACCAGTTTACTTTCTATGTACAGTATCAGTGTTACTGATAGCAGCAAGTCGACATCACACAGCAAGAGTGTGAATGGAGTCCCATGACAAACGGAAATGGGAACAAAGCCTCATTTGGGTTTACTGTAGTGTATTTTTTTTTTTAAACGGCCTCTTCAAGACAACAGTGTGTAATTGCTTCATTACTTTGAGATTTGTTTTTAATTGGAACTTCAAAAGTGACATATTTTGCACGCTGCCAGTCTCCGGCACGTGTTGCGGTCCGGCGTGCACGAAACTGCACAGCCGAGTGGCGTTGGATAGAAGGAGGTGTAAATGATCTGACAGAGGACTCGGCGTAGCTCACACCAGCCTCGGAAACAAACCATCTGCTCCTCTCATCAGCAGCGCTGGAGTGGGAAAAGGGAAGAAGGGGATGGGCAGAGATAAGTCATAAGAGATAAGGGGGGACAGTTATTTATGCTTTGATGAAAACGGGGTGTGTGGGTGCAGAATGCAGCAATTATCATACAGTCGATTGCAGTTCTGAAAAGGTTTACCCGTACATAGAAACTTGACTGGTTCGCTTTCTTTCCTTCAGAATTCAGCAAGAAAAAAACGACGATGAAATTCAAATGTACAACCGGTCGTGCGATGAAAACACATACGACATATTTGGCACTTCTGTTGACGGAGAATACGCTTGATAGCTCCAGTGCTGTGTTTTCGCAGAAGTGGGGAAGAACATCAACCAGGACAAAGCCCTGAGTCTGAAACGTTACGTTGAGGACTACCACAAATATGTCAACTCCATCAAGTTCCCATGGGTCCAACCGGACACAGGGAACCACCACGATGTAGACCTGGTGGTCCATAGAAGAACAGGTATGGTCGTTTTGTAGTGAGCACTGTCCCCACACATGTCACCTTGGTTTAGATAGATAGTTGACCATGTCTTGACACGTGTGGCCTTGTCCAACTTGAGAAGCCTAAATATCTTGGATCAGAAAACATGTCCCATTGATGTCAACAGTAGATATTTGGGTTATCCCTCCGGAGACTGTTGGAGTGACACATGATATAATGTTCCACCGAACCCCACATCTATCAAGTGTTTAGATGAGATGCCAGATTAGATTTGGTGGCCGTGGGCACGGGCACGCTTCCAACTCATTACCTCTCAGCATCAACACCCTCACTAAACGAGGGCTGTTTGTTCCCAGGACACCGGCAAATTCAAAAATGTAATTATCACGTGTCCATTTAGTTATTTATTTTCCCGCCATTTTCTCCCTGGCGCTTCGTTTCAAGTTCAAACGTAAAGGTGGAAACGGAGACAGGAACAGGTGACAACAATAATACTCCCACGGTGCTGAGCGATCGAACTTGTGCCTGTCCTGTGTGTGCTGTGTGTGTGTAGTAAGGGATCTGACATGGCGTGACCTGGATCTGATTGTGGAGCGGGCTCCCGTCCCGCCATACCAGAAGGGGCTGTGGGACGTAGCTTGGCCGCTGCTCTACGGTGTCCTGCTGGGCTTCGGAGGCCCTTTCCTCGTGGGCATCTCTATCCTCCTCTACATCATCCACATCAGCCATAAGGGCATGGTTAGAGGTGTAATGTCCAGAGAGGTGGCTTCTGGTAGGCCTGCTAGGAGGTCAAGGGTTGCAAAATAGGCAACTATGGGGGGGGGGATTAATTTACCTGAACATTTAATACATGTACCAAAGGCACACATAAATAAATAAAGGTAAAACACGTCATGTTGTATTCTTTTTGGTGGTTACTCTGATGATGATTCGAAAGCAACCGGTCAGTATCGATTCCACCACGCCGCCTAAGTCTGATCAAATATGCCGTTTCGGATAAAGTCATTATCCGCGCTGTGTATTGCTAGAGCGGTGTGCATTATCGTCTTGCCAGTGGGTCGATGACGAGTGGCGTGACAGATGCGCTGGAGCCCAGCCCTCACACCAAAGGTTTTTTCCGGCGTTACTGTGATAGTGATGCCACTTTCCATTTCCCCTCCAAGTGACGGCAACGTGCCCGTCTGGCGTCGAAGAACAACTAATTACCCAGCCTGGCGCCTGCCTCCCCGGAGCCTGCCGATACCTCCACAGGCGATCCAAAAGACTAATAACAATGACAATGCTAGCAGACAATGGAACGCTCTCGGTTGCGGCGGCAGCTTCTGGTGGGCGACAGAAGCCAAGTACAAAATATAGAGCTATATTTTTGAAGGTGTGAAGTGGCGAGGATCGTGAGCGAGCTGAGATAACTTGATGTATGAGATGCTGTAGAGAAGCTCCTTGCCGGGTCCAAAAAGTGGCACCAGGAACAACAGATTAAAAATGTCCATGTTCAAATTAACTTTGTCGACATGTGCAAGTTTTGACTAAGCATAACACTGCGCTGTTACATTTTGCTCATAACGAGGCTATTTTAACAGACTCTGCTGAGACAAACCTTCATAATAGCGAGACAGAAAATGCGCTCATGGCTCTGGGGTACTTTCCATCGTCTTGTTCCCTTTTCTTACGCTATCCCTACTTTCTTCTTCTGAATTGAACTAATTACATCATTATACAAATCTGCCCTAATATGCTGCAGGAGGTAGACATCTTGGATTAACAGAGGCACTAAGCAGCAATTACAGACAATTAGTTCATAAATCAACATTTAAACAAATGATAGTGTCGAGTGTGTGTGCAGCACTCTGACGGGCCAAGAGGGCACGGATTTGAACTGTGACTTGAAGAGATAGCTACCCTAAATAACCTGACACCACATACTGGAGGTAATAATGCTCTTCATCGCCAATGCTAATATCACTCTAGATGCATTTCTTATTTTCCTGATCAGAGTTTGGATAAGAAAATGTCTGAATAATCAAATGTAGGCTCTCCATTCAATTTTGGAGAAAAATAAATCACCCATTTGTTTTATTGTTTTAGATATTGGTCATATGAAGTAGAACCAAGTCAATAACAAATAGTGAGGACATTTTGCAGCGGTTTGTGTTTCACCTTCATCACGAAGCGTCCCAGATGGCACAGCTGAAGTCTTCGTGACAAAACGTCCTCTCTCCTTCAGTCTTCCCCTGCTGGCTGTTAGGATCCTGAAGGCGCTGACTATGACAGGTTCACCTGCTGTGGGCTCACCTGTGTTTCTGTAACCAGTGGAGAGGAAAGCCAGAGAACTGTGTGCCTGAATGACTCACAGAAACAACATGCCACATGGGGCCTGCATCATGGTAGTGACACACCATAGCATAGCCAAGGTCCCACCAGGAAGCTGCTCTCAGTGGATGAAGAGAGCCTGGACCGGCGGAGGCATACTGCATATCTTTAGAGATATACTGTACTGCACAATTATTATATATTCTATCAAGTGGAGCTTGATCACGCGTTCGTCTGAAATCTGGTCCTCGTAGATGCATTTCATTTACAGAAGAAGAGCACCAGAATGGGCCGAACCTTCATTTCTAACCATTCTCATGCAAAGGAGTGAAGCAATAACAGACGTCAGGGATGAATAGAGAAAGAATCTGACATGAAATTGACATTTACAGCCGAGGCGCAGCCAACGTTCCAGGCACATCCATTCTCATGTAAAATAGGCCTTCTTTCTTTCTTACTCTCGTGGCTTCTTTTGGTTATTTAACAGTTTGCAGCGCAGCGGCGTATCAAACCGGCTTCTTTGAGGAGAGCACATCTGTCTCTTGTCATTGGCTCAGCCCGGCATGAGGAGTCAAGTGTTTGTCTGGATGAAAATGTAGATGGACGGGGATGTGATGCGTGCCAAGGGGACGTTCAGAGAGTGGGTCTGTGTCCTTGATGTGCTGAGGCTGAGCGTTCTGCATCCGGGCCCCATGGGTGTGCTTAGTGTCACTAAAGGCTTTAACTTCCCCCCTTCCTCCATTTGCATCTTTATTCATCCGCCGGGCGATGCCGCAGTCCCCGCTCAACCATCACTCTCCCTTTGCTCAATATACATGGATCACAGGAAACAAGATCACAACACCAGCTCTTTTAAAGTCATCCTTTTCCCCCCCAGCTTACACAACTTTCATGGTTTCCTTGGGGGAGTCTGAGACTTCTTCAAAGTTGTTTTTTTGCTGATCAGACAAGAGCAGCTCCATGGGTTTACAAATAAAGCCACATTGCCATCCTGTGGTTCTGAAGAGTCATTACAGTAGCCAGACTACACTATACTACTGTAGTTATTGTATTTGAGTAGGTTTTTTAAAAGTATCTGTAAATGTCTGTATTACTACTTATGAATATCACTCCTACTTATATTTGAAAACGTTTAGTTTTGTTCGTTTTTGTATTTTAGTCAATATTGGCTTTGCTGATATGGTTAAAATAATAGGTTTATGAGAATTCAGCTTTAGGGGGATGCAATAGTGGGGATACGTATAGAATCATTATGATTTCTGCTTTAACTAACAAAGTACAGGAATATTTTAGTGAGTTTAAAACATTTTACTTTTACTTTTGATTTGATTTGAATTTATTTGCGATAAACAAATGAAAACATACATGATACAAGTATTTCATGTATATTTTACCCCAGAGGATGGCACAAGAAAGTATTAATTAAAACATGTATTTCCATTGTGGTCCTCGGTGGAAACAAATAAACATTAAATAAACAGACAACATATTTGAGTAATTTAGTGAAATATTCTTACTCCAAGGTGAGTCAAATTTACATATTAGTACTTATACAAACATCAGTACAGTTTCTACCTCTTTCTACCTCACAGCAGCTGTGGAAAAGCAGTTACAACAATGTGGTGCAGTCAGTGTAGTTAGACAGCAGTTTTTAGGCATATATGTGCTGTATCATCAGTCAGTACTGTTGTCTTACTAATGGGAAAATGCCTCACAGCTTGAACATGTTAAATGGCTGAAACTGTATGTGTAATGTATTGGGTACCTGCTCATGCATGTAGTTGTGTAATAAAAGAAAAAGCTATTCGAGTGCAAATATTAAAAATATTATATCTAATAGTAAAATAGAATACAAAAATACATCTTCACACTTCACATATCAGTCTTGAACATAATATAATGTCACTTTCTACTGCAAGGTAGAGCACTTTGCATTGAAATGTAAAGCAATTATGTATCGTAATATCTTGTTTTTTTGTATTACATTTGATGACTTCTAAATAGTGATGACTGATAACAATATCAAATGTTTTAATGACTGCTGTCCCTAAGTTTGATATCATGACACGGTTTTTCCAAGGCTACTGCTATAAAAATTGGTGTATTACAGTTTTGACGCACCATAGAGAATTTAATCCCCCAAAAAAGACGTGTCATCAACAAGTTATGTTTTCAATAGAAAGACAGATTATTAAGATTTTGTATTTTCTTTCTCATAAAGTAAATCTATTGAAACCAAATCATGTGTAGTGACCCTGAGTACTGACAATGACATTATTCATCAATTATCAAGTTACACAATTGATAATGAATATGTTTCCCATCAAATGATTGAGAAATTATCACATTTCAAGAAAGGACAAAAATGTACAGGACTAAACAGCTTTCAAAATCAGGCAAAAACATATGCAAATGCTTATCTAAACCTTCAATTATACCAGCAGTGGATATAATACCGGAAACATAGTATGACATGTTTTGTTTTCTAATCACCAATGTCACTGATTTCCGTAGAATCCTTCACACCTAACAATGGTGTATTATAAATATATAACACATATTTCATGTGTCCAATGGTTGATTTAAATGTTCTTCTAATCTACCCAATGTAATTAATAATCCCCAACAGCAGTTAAATTCCCCTGATGAAAGGTTAGTTATGAGAAAGGAAGGGGATGTAAACTAAATGAGTGTTTGGATAATGAATACCTGGCCTGTCTGTTTATAAAAGTAAGGGTTTCCTCCTCTGAGCTTCCGACAGGTGTGCCTTTCTGTTGCTGAGATAGGCAGGGCTACTCATGGGACACAAGCCAAGGACAAAGCAATCCAGAACCAAATTGGTTTTAATCACTTTTCCAGTTAACGGCACTGGAATTCCAACCCCATGGGTCAATTTCGACAAAGTGTCCCAACTCTGCATTGTGTGAAAAGCATCAAAAGCTTAAACTATCCAGTACGGCACAGCTGGACTTGACTAACACACAAGATAGATTTTCATTTTAATCAAAAATGAAGTGCACTAAGGTAACCTGATTAAATCCCAGTGTTACTAATTTACATGACCACAATAAACCCCCATGAATGAGAGTAAGTATGACTTCTCTCATGCAGTAAGTTACTTAACAACTGTCAACACCCAACAGTTTAAAAGAGGAAATTGATTTAGCTTATTTATACTATGTATATTATATAATTGTATTATGAAGCCCTGAGATTTCTATTTTAAAAAGTGTGTTATATCAGTTGGTGGAAAGAGAACTTTATGGACTTATATATTTGTTCCATTAATACTTTTTTTTTTTGTATTGCATATGTTTTGAGGTTAGAGATAACAAGCCTTTTTTTAATGGAGACCATATGGGGAGTTTGTATATAGAGCCAACTGGAAAGGTTATGCATACATGTTTTTGTTAATGATACTGGTTGATGTAATTTGGTATATTATCAGTTAGCGGTAGCCGGCAAGATATCTACACGTAGGTGTGTGTGTGTATATCAACTCTTGACGTGTCTCGTCGTGATGATTCATGCACAGCAAATGTAGAAGACAGCTGACGGAAAAGACTAGCTGTGCCATCAGCTACACATCTTTGTATGTATGACCGAAGTCATGCTTGAAGAATGTAATTACCCTGAGTGTGGCTTGACGACACCGGACAAGGCATGTCCAAGGAGTGTCCAGAAATGTCTGTCAAACAGAAGAGGCGGAGACCATTTACCACACAAGTGTAATTGAAATTGACGCCCTGGCATTCAGTTGCATTTATCACCAGTGGACAGTTCTTGAAGGATAAAGCGACGACCGTGGTGCAGAGAGAAAACACAAACAAGAACTTACAAATGGTTCTTCGGCCAACCAGTCTCACAAATATATCACCAATGACTGGCTTTTAGCTCCTGCTGCCACTACATGAGCTCGGCTGCAACACATTACATCATACTTTTGTACAGTTTTACCGTTTTTATTATAAACATTTATATCCAGCTTGGCCCACTGGCTTCACCACGCATGATTCATAACATTAATGAGGTAATTGTGTATAAGTTATTGAATTATGGGCATGTGATAACACACACACTGACAAGTTGCAAGCGTTATGTGACTTCCTCCCATGCTGTACAGTTCTAATGAGTTCCCTTAGCGTTGCTCCACACTGCGTTGTTTTGCATCGTCTACTCTAATTTCCCCGCTGATGCTGAACGGCTCAGTAAGGGGCTAGTATCTGCAGTCATCACACTGTGGCGTTCATCTAATGGGAAGACAGGAGAGCACACAGTACCTGCTGCTCCGTTTAATGAGTTGATGGGATGATAAAACATCAGTCCTTTGCATATCTGCCCTCCGCGATAGCCGCAAATCAATCTTTGCCTTGATGCCATGTTTACTCACTCCATCAGAGTGAATAGGAAGGTCAAATTAACCGTTTACCCGTCTGGTGGATTTGTTTTTGCGATGCTTCATTACTTATCCTCTGGTCCCAGGGTTAGATTTATGTTATACTGTATGAAACTGCAATTAATTCTTCCTTTCACACGACACATTCTACAGGAGATAAGGGCAGCCATATTGGAGCCATGCATTACAGGGATTTCTGCAGCCTCCATTTCAAACTGTTTGTAATACATCCAAATCGTTTGTTACATCGTTATTATTCCATAAACGTCAATCTCTTTTCAAACAATTAACACCGTGATTACGGTTAATGCAATAATGGTACGGTGAAACCGATTAACTCATTACACCTATGAGTAACAAGAGTGAAAAATAAAAATGGCAACCAAGTTGAACAGTATTTTGCATCAAACATGGGTTTGTGGCTTAATTTAAATGTAAATAATTAACCATCCTCCAGTCAGAGGTTTGGGTTGCGTAGTTACCTCGCCATGATGTAACTCAAAATATTGGCAATATATCTTCAATAGTTGCTCCGGTCATTAGAAATAGATAATGTTTATTTATCTCCCCATACACATACATGGCACGGAGAAACAAGTCATACTTTTAGCTCACAAATGAACGATAACTAATCAGATTTTGCCGATGTACAGTATAAAATAGCAAAACCCGGCTCCGCTTTAAAAGGTCAACTTTGAGTTGATTTCTACTTAGAAAATCCGAGACCGAATCACCCCGTTTGTTATTGCGCATGTAAGAAACAACCTTATTGGTCCAAATGTCCATACCCACTCCTAAGCCAATAACAAACAGGGTGATTCGGTGTCAGAAGCTACCTCCTAATTAAAATAGTAAAACCAACAACAAGTTGACATTTTTATTTACAAAAGAAGCTGAACCGGGTTTTGTTATTCTTTACAGCAGAATCCGCTTTGTTCGCATTCGTTTGTCTGCTAAAACTGTGATTTTGAGACCCGTTTCTCCGTGCAATACAAGTCTATGGGGAGAGAAATAAAGACCATTTTGGATTATCAAGTTTTAATCTATGGAGCAACTATTGAAGATATCACACCAATATTTGGAGTTACATCATGGCAAGGTAACTACACAACCCAAACCTCTACCAAACTTTAATGATGCTTTAATTAAACACGTGAGAATGTTCTGTTGTTGGTGCATTTAATTGCCGTTGGACCACTGGAATGAGACAATACGCAACATTAATTAATATCAGCCATCAGTGGTCAGATTTGCCCTCAGCAACTCTGTAAACAAACCACGTCCAAAGGCGCTACAGTTTGCTGAAATTGCACAATCAAGATTTATGATCCCCTGGCTGCAAACCGGTTTCTTAATGAAGCAGAATAGATCCCCCAACACAAGCCTACAAAATACATATGCAAAGTACCAACTGCTGTCGCTTGATCAATGTCAAACGGATGTAATTTAAATTTCCAGAAGTGGTTTGGGCCACTCCGTCATCCTCAGTCCCTGAGATGACTCTTTAAGTCTTTCTAAAGACGGGCCTCACAGACACCCGCAACCCATTTGGGCAGCAGTCTCTTAATGAAATGTGCTTCCTGGCTTGTTATTCAAGAGCTCCAAATTTGAATCTGGATTCTGAAAGGTCAGAGCTGCATATGTTCCCTGGGAGGGCTCTCCATAAAGGCAGGCGAGCGCTAAACGACAAGGTCCCATGACTCAACAAGGAGATACCCTCTGACACCAAGCAATTAGTCTCAATAGTGCGAAACCACCCGGGCGTGTAAACAAATTTTATACATAAATCTTGCCGCCTCAAATTTCCAAAAGGGATCTCGTTAATTAAACCATCATGGTCAATGAATGTGCAAAATAGGGTAAAATTAATTTCTTAGTGAACTTGAAATTACAGCGATTGAGAACCGACAGTCTATTATGACAGTATTTCATTTGAAAATGGATTTAGCTAGAAGCATTTCATAATTCAATGTGTTCGTCTGACCTCCAGAAATGATTTCTTTTTCTTTTTCCCCCTGCATCACTGATAAGGGGTAATTATATGGCACAATAACAGGAAAGTTGGCCTACACCTATGAGTGAAAATAATCAAATGAACGAAGCATCACCTTCAATATTCAACATTCAAACATGAGGAAAAAAAGACAGTAGGACAGAAAGGCATTCCATTAAATACCAAATGCTTCATAATCACATGACAACCTGAACTCTGATTACACTAAAATGTCTCCAACTCACACCTACAGACAGGACATGTACCAGGCACAGGACTGGGGCAGTAGACATGTATGAAAACAGCGAGGGACAAAAGAAAAAAGGGAGAGGAGCTGCAGGTGATACAAAAAAACGAGGTGCGCGACTTTCCCAGAGCTCCAAATTAAAGTCGATGGCCGTAGAAGCCTCGTAATCACTTCTGGTGCCAATTTGCTCCAGAGAAGGAGGAGAGCAGAGGAGCAGATGTGCGCCAGAATATCTTAGGACGATTTCTTAATAGCTTCATAAATCCATTCATGCATCACAGGCATACCAACACCACCATCAGCCTGCCGCTAGGCTAGACGCCACAGGCCTTCGAGCACCTGCTACCCAGACGTAAGACGGTTGGCCCACACAGTTCTCTGTGTTATCATCACTCCGGAGTCGCTCTTCTGATGTGACATTAGAAGTGTCATTTCGTTGTAGCAACTGTGCTCTCCGTATTATAGAAAAAGGAGGAAATCTAAGGGTGCTCTGTAAATTAGAGGCTGCAAGGCAACAAAGCCACGTGAAACTGCTGATGCTATGCATTTGCTCCCTTCATTCCCGTCTGGCCTTTCCCAGCGTCTCGTCTCCACGGGGACCAGACAGACTGCTCAGCGCGCTGCACCTCACAGCTGTGGCCATCCCACTCTGTTAATTACAGGACCACTGTCTGCGCAGTCAGCAGGTTCTCTCAACGGTCATTGTGTCATTGTGAGGGGTGGGCAAGTTTCCTCAGAGTTCCCCTCATTATCTGGCTGATAGGGCTCTTGTGCTGTAATACACTGCCCCCTGTCAGTGGAGTCAAGTACTGATGACTGTGCCCAACCCCAAAGCAAAATCTGGATTTTATCAGGATAATTGGACATCAGTAAAAATATACATGATCAAGCTCAGAAACTATTTTGGCAACAGAAGGTTTTTTAATTGTTATTATTATTTCCTATGCATCATGTCCTCTTCAGCACGTTCCTCCAGTTCATTTCAGTCGCAACATTTAGGTGCTCAAAACATTTCCTGTAAAAGTAAAATAATTCTTAGACATAGAATAATGGTTTCATGATGAATAAGAATAAGTAGGCAAAATCTTCATTTTGCATCAGCTTGTACAGAGCATAGTAGAGTATACCTGTTCCAGATCCGTCTCCTCATTCATGTTGAAGGCAAGTTCCTGTCTCTCTCTCTCTTCCTGTAACCACCACAAAGAGGAAACACATTCGAAGCCAAGCTGGCATGTATAATGCCACATTTGTAGAGTAAAACATACATGTACATTGTTGCAGTACTCTGATTGCAAAAATGGGTATAGAAAAAATAAATAACATTAGAATGTGATGTTATAGACAGAATTTTAGATGCAAAGTAAGCTAAAGGTAACGTAACTGAAATTGATCAGATCACAGTGGATTAGTCTACATTACTGACAGCAATTTTAAACAGGTCTGTATTTTGAAAATAATTTTCAACCCTGTTAAACACCAATTAACTTCTCAACTCTAACAACAGTCATCAGCGCATTTTTCTAGAACTGCTTCATTTCTCATTTGAAAATGATGATTTGTTGTCAAAACAGAGATGGGCACCAGTGACAACAGCGTTTTTTCTTTACACGTTTCCTCCACATTTACTGTACCACTGTTGTTTTGTTTTGTTTAGTTTTAGTTTAGTTTTAGGTTATTTGTCGGGGACAGTGTACAGAAGACATTAGTCACTCAGTCAAAAGCAAAACAATTCTAATCCTCAATCAAAACTAATTTCAACTCCTATTAAAGACAACGTTTATCCCGTCAGCTGCCTCAAAAAGTTGCCCAGGAATCATCAGGCAGTGCGAGACATGGGCAGAAAGAAAGATACAATCAGCACACAGCCTACAGCCTACAGTATGCAGTATGACCTTCAGAACTTTGTCAGTTGTGGCACAAAAACTTTGTGATATTTCTGTTTGCCCTTGTTGACCCAGATAAGGTGACAAAAGGTAGGATAAAAAGAGGAATTTATTGGTCCGAAAATACATCTAGTTTCCCTCCACTTCTTAATCTCTCCCTCACCTTAGAACCTTCAAATAACAGGTATTGTGTATGTTGCCGTTACGTAAAGGATTCTTATGATAAAGTATTTTACAGTGGGGATTACCTTTGGCGAGACTCCGCTGTCTCCGGAGGTCTGCTGGGCAAAGAGAATGGCATCGTGGACGGAGAGGAAGAGGTGACTTCGAGCGATACTGCCGTCATCAAACACCCCTCCCACCTCCAGTTCCTCATACACCTGGGCTGCAGGCGGCAGGACAACAAACACCATACGAGGAACGGCACACAGTGAAACTCAAAGGTTTAGCGAGGAAAACAATCCAGTAACCTCAAACTAGCTTTAAAGATGCATGACATAGGCAAGCAGGCCGGCACATGGGAAAGTTTGTAAATTACTGAAACACCAATCTGCTCTTTTCACATTAATGGATCACCACTTTATCGCACTGGGAAATGGAAAGACATGCGACCCATGACTGGTACCTAGAAATGTAATTTCCGGCTTGCAACTGTACTCTCTTTCACCCAGTGTCCTTCACAGACCTTAGGGACTCCACCGTTTATCAATGACAGGGCCTCTGTTGCCATGACAACTGCAGTAGAGCCAATGCGTTTGAAAAAGCAGTAGCATCATTGAAGATTTTACCTTGAACGTTAGCCAGGTAGAGTTTAATACCCAGCATCTCATAGCTTGAGTTCATCTGTGTGGGGAAACAGAAGAGATAAGTTCGTTGAAACGTTGGACAAACCCAACTATGAATGCAAACACCTAATACTCCCCCATACAGTTGTACTGCCAACAGTCTGACCTTAGTGAGTACGTTGATGCCCATTAGGTCGACGAAGCAGACCCCTGCCAGGTCTAGGATGAGGGTGTGGAAGGGCATGGGTTGGGACTCCAGTGTGACAGCAGAGGAACTGGGGAGCTCTTGGTCAGGTGCCTGCTCACCCAGTTCAATGTCACTACAGTGGAAGTTGACATAGCTGGCGGGCGGCTCCGGTTTGTTGACACTGCCATCGTTCATATCGAAGTCATTCTGCAGTTCAAGCTGTGATATGGTCTGGATTTCGAGGAAATACACGCAGAAGTTGTAGCGCAAAGGTCACAGGTTACATTTCACATATAACTGTTGTATTTTCAGAAGGCCTTTGTAATGGGGCTATAGCTGGATGGGGACAGTAGAAATATTACACATAAAAAAACGTGGTTTTTTTTGCATCTATTGGTGGCAGTGGGTGAAAGCTGCAAAGCCAAAAAACGGCCACAGTCTTGTCGTGTTGTTGCGGCATGCAAGTGTCCAGAATGGCCCCCCACCTCAGACTTCATGTTGACCAAAGTGATGGGTTTCCTCCTTCTGGTGTCCTTGTCCTTCTTCTCCTCTCTCTCTTTTACCTTCTGTTGTTTCTTTAAGAACTTCCGCCTGGCCAGGATAAGTTTGCCAGGGTCCAGTCCGGTCTAGACGCAAACACGCATAGGTAAACACTCACACACCTCATGAAGACGTTCATTCAAACACGGCTGACCTTCGTTCACGTCACCTTTTTGACGACCTTCTGGCGAAATATTTCAGCATTTGCAAAATAGAGGGGAGAGCAGTAGTTTACTATTTTCACACCCTTTATAGGCGTCACCTGTTGAGGTAGAACAACATTATGAGACGCAATTCCCTTTACGTTACGTGCGGTGACAAAAACACACAGGAATATAGAAGAAATATAATATACCTTACTGTACACCTTGGGGTTCTTGTAGATATCTGTATCCATGATCTGAACCATTGCTGAACCATTACGACTATGAAGAACACGAGATATTACAATAACACATCATATATATGAACATATATACTGTATATATACGTAGTAGCTCTTGCAGCATTGTCAGCTCTTTCATTTCGTTGCCAATACAATGAGGATTACGTAGAATTCACTCACAATTGCGTCTTGAATATCACCACCAGGATGGAGGAGCCCACTCCGATGGCGACTCCATAAGGCAAGCTAAGAAAGAATGTGGCCAAGAACGACACAACCCACACGCACTGGACAAGAGAGAGGATAATAGTTTAATGGGGGAAATGATAGAATTACGTCACATTATGCTGCATCTGATGCACGGCTATGACTTACACAGTCCAATTTGCTCTTCTTCCACAAGTAATATGGGTCAGAGAGCTGAAGCAGCGTGTTCTTCAGGTTGACTGCAATCAGGGCTCCCAGCACCGACTGGGAAAACAGTGACAATAATAGTGTACCTGTATGTATTTTACTGCTCATTCAACTTTTTCTATCATTTTTGAACAATTATGTCGATACCTACTTTCGGTAGCGGCTTCAGGTAGGCTCCCAAGGCTAGCATGGTAACCATTACAACCAACATCACACACAGACTGGCAAACTATAGGAGACGGGAGCGATAGAGGAGGAGCAGTTAGTGGTTTGGTTTATTACTTTGTTGTTGTCCATGCTATGTTTCTTCACAAGTTTCCGTCCTAGACTTGAGCTGAATCGCAGTTGCAGTGGGCGGTGGCACAGCACCCACCTGTGAGGTTCCGCCCGCACTGTCGACAGCCAGGGTTACAGACAGGGCACAGCAGATGACGTGGATTTTAAAGAAGGACCCAAGGAAGTTGCTGCAGCCAAGAGCCAGCATTTCCTGCACGGCAACATGCATATTTACAAAGGAGGGTCCAATACATCTTTTCTACAGGAGTGAATTGAAGAGATGTCGTTTTCTACCTGGTTGGGATCCACATCATAGCCATGCTTGGCGGCCAGTGTCCGGCCCATGGCCAAGTTGATGACATACCCCACTATTGCTAGGGAGAAGGCTGTGCTCAGCATGTCGTCCCACTCGCTCACCGTCGGCAGGATCGGTGCTGGGAATCTAGGATATAGAAATAGGGAAACTCGTCTAAATGGGAAAATGGGTTGCGTGAAAAACGACTAAAGCGACGGTTGATTCTGAGATTGCTAAGCGTGCTTCACCCCAAAGGAATTTCTCCCACTATGTCCATATGATACATCTCAGGAAGACCCAGAGGGCCTGAGATCGCTGTGGCCGCCACCACCTGTGTAGGACAGGAAAAGGGATCAACCATCTCCACTGACCTTGAAAATGTCTATCTTACAGTTGACAAATTAGCCGACATGGCCACCGCTCGTGTCCTCAGAGAAACGGCTACGTCTGAACTACTTACGATGACGATCTCCATAGGAATGGGGAAGGGCAGCTTGTGGCGGTAGCGCGCGCTCAGCTCCTTCGCCACGATGAGAACTACGCTGCTGACCAGAGCAAACACTAACGATGCTACGTTGGTATCAGGCAGGCCACCAAAAATATCTATGAGAGTCTGGGACACACGGATCATCTTACAGGATATTTGAATGGCACATCATATCGTGAAAGTATGTTGCTTCATGGACGTGTCACTTACATATATAACGGCCAGCGGACCACTGTAGGGTGGCACTTTAATGCCAAAGATGTACTTCAGCACTGAGATGAGGATCTGTAATCCTGCAGCCGTCATGAAGCCTCTGATGAAGGACTCCGACAGATAGATGGCCACAAAGCCAAACTGCATCAAGCCCAGGCCCATCTACGCAGATAGAAATGATGCTCAATGTGTCGCTTTCAGAGGGCAAGACAATGTCATAAACTCATTAGATGGCTTCTAACATTTCCATCACTCCCAGTTTATTCTATAAAGTACGTTTAATTTGACGAGAAATCGTAAAGACAGATTTCTGTGGTGCCCAGTACCTGTATGATTGCAGTGAGGCAGGCCAGGGTTCCAGATATACCCAGACGAACCTCGTTCATCCTGTCCGTGTCCACTACTGTAGCATTGAGAGTGGCGTTGAAATGACCGAAGTCAGACTCCGGGGCCAGCCTGAGACACACGATTCCCACCATAATGCTGAGAACAGCAAAAGTACCTGGACACAGAGAGCAGAGCGTCACAGCTATGTTCTTTGCCGTTACCGCAAAGTAGGCAGAGTCAAGCAGAGAGCAGCTGATCTGCACTGTGCGGGTCTGGTAACGTATCACTGTCATAATATAAATCACCCAGATTTACCTGGGACCATCTGGTGAGCAGTGCCCATGAAGAAGTAAGGGATGAGGGGGAAGAAAGAGGAATAGAGGCCGTTGACAGGAGGGAGGTTTGCCAGTAGGGCAAACGCCATGCCTGGAAAGAACAGAAAACATTTTAAGCCGTCAAGATAAATCCTGATGAAAGACAGAAAAATAGGCTACAAAAGAAACGGCTCGTGAAAAATAACCTTTTATCTGACTAATATATACTGGAGCCAACTTGCAGCAGCAGCAGCTAGCATCAGTCAAGAGGACATCAGAGAGAGAGACGAGACACTGACCCTGGGGGACCTGAATGGTGCCTGCGCCGACCCCGCTGATGACATCACACAGCAGGTTTTCTTTCACGTTGTACCTGGGCAGCCAGCTCAGTACAGGCAGGTGTCTGAACAGCAAGCCCTTCAGTCTAGGCACAGAGCATCTGACGGCAACAAACGGTCAACTCTTACTGAAAGGTCAGGAAACGGGAGTAATTCTTTGAAATCAGAGCTTGGGTTCTCCAGACGTTACTCGAAAACATCCAAAACTTGTCCAAACTTTGGATTGAGTCATTTAGGGTACTGGGCCCTCCACTGTTTTACTACAACACAACGCTCGTTTGTCAGAGGGAGAGTTTGTGTGATAAGAAAACATGTATTTGATGTTGACCTTATGACTGGATTGTAGTTCTGTACCTCAATAGTTTCTTCACTTTCTCTCCAATGGGGAACTGTCGATTCTTCTTGTCAAACTCTCCATCAAAGTCCGGGAGGTTGTATGCAGACCTATTAATCACGTAGCGTGGGCAGTCCTGGGGCATGGCTGCAGCCTATCAGGAAACATTGACCCCTAAAAAGAACGGCCTGTTTAATATTGAATTCAAGAAATATCAGGAACTGACGAGTGACGCAACGGATTCACAACATAATATAATCAAAATCATCGATATACAGCACTCTGCAAAACATGTCCCATCTTTACAAGCCATATTTAGTCGAGTATAGTGTAAAAAAGATTTTAAGACTCAATCCTAGGCTGAATTAATTGTTTAGATGGATAGTTTTTGCAGCACATTATGTTCATACAGAGAAACACAAGTGTCTTTTAGGATTGTACTGATGTCTTATTACATCTAAGCGACACACTAAGTGCATTTCCTTCAGGGTCCTAATCTAACCTTGAGAGCTCAGCCACCAGATCGGTGGAGTGATAACGTATTTGATCAACACCAGGTAAATAATAGCACACGCACAAGTTCACCCTGCCCTCAATCATCTTACCTTGCTGTATCCTGAACAATAGACAACCTATAGATATCCGATTTCAGTAAAGGTACAAAAAAATGTTATAAATCAAACTGTTTTAAGTGGCAATACAATGTATTTTAATAGTGTTTAGAGTGAAGAGGGTGAAACTAGACTTAAATGTAAGTATAGCATGTTAGGTAAAAATGCTCCTCAGCTTGTTCCATTATTAGTTCTTGCAAGATCTGGGCAGAGGGTTCGGAACTAATGAAAAAGCCAGGAGAAATAGCTTCATAGAGAGATGAACTTAGAGATTCACTCTTTTAAATAAGCAGATCACCTGCTGAGAACACATGCTACGTGCAACAGGTTACAGTCGACAATGTGCATTAAGGAAAACGCTTTTGTCCAAGGTTTGTGTACTTATGAAATCTTTCTGACAGCGGTATTATTGATTTCTTATCAGAAAAACATACATTTTTGGGAAATTGCAATTTACGAACCCACCTCCAGACATCAACACACCGACCTCGAAGCCAGAACCATCTGTTGAAGCTGTGATTCTGTATTAGATTACAACATTGACAATCACCCCTCTATTAATGACAGAGCAGAAGTCTGAAAAACACAGTACTGTACCTTACAGCTTAAGTAAAAAGGTCTGGTTTCATTTGGCTCTGGTATGATTATTGCCCACTTGTCTGAGGCAGTGGTGTTGTGTCAAGTTATGCTCAAGACCCTGGGGTGGAGCTTAAGATGACAAACTTTGGCACAGCCAGGCTTGAAGGGAAATTCAGCTGGAACACTTTTACAACAACGGTTAATTTAATATGCATGTTTAATGGTTTTCAGTCTCTTTATAGCAATCGTCACAACACAATTTTACATGTTTTATGGTAAACATAAGCTATGGTTGGAACTAAACAACATACAAAAGACTAGTCCTACTTTTGACTCACACAAATCACTACTAACTTTTGCAAAATAAAATAAACGTATAAATAGTGTTCAACATTTAAAAGGGTGAAACAGAGATGATAATATGGAACATATGATTATTTTTCATTGGATCAGGACTTCCACATTTTGGGTTTGTGAAGAGAACAAATGGCGGCAATGAGTGTGCAAAACAATGGCAGCAATATCAAAATCTAAAGTGCAATTAGTTCCATCCATGTATGTTTTCTGTGAAGAGGAATGTCAACATTTCAAACAGCAAGTCTCCCCCTGGTGGATGAATAGCAGAACTCGCATGACAATGACGTTTTCTTCAGGCATGTTTGAGAACTCAACAACTGTCCTGAGAAGAATTCAGCGAGAAATAAAGTACAACTTCCCCCTTAAAACTAATTCTTATACTTTCTTCTCGATGGTTGGTTGGTATATTCAGGATCTGAGTACATGAACCAGTCTCTCTGAAAAGGGTTTAAATGTGACATACATTTTCTAATCTGAGACTTCATTCAAAACAGTTTTGAGGGCTGGTTCACACACAATGAAGGGAGCTGAAAGACTGACCTTGTGGACACCGGGACAGTGACCGTCTGGAGACACGGGCACATTCTGTCGTTCAGAATTGCAACTACGAAAAAAGCTCATTTGGGTATAAAAGCTCAAACAAACAGCAACAAACACTGTCAACCGAGTGTTTCCTGGTGACAGGTTTTAGTTGTTTTTTTTAAATGAGATTTCCTTTTAAATATTAAAACATTGAGACTATAAACAACATTAAACAATCCTAACGGTCAAATTAATCTCATGAACCCACAATGTGTCACAAATATCTTTGAGCAAATATTTCATTCAAAACTTAACCTCCACATTCAATTCAGCAAAGCTGTTCCCAATCAGGAGTTTATGGTTATGACTACGGACAGGAATATAACGGGTGGTTATTAAAAGTGGGAGAACAGGTTACTAAACAAATGCAGGGCTTGTTAAGAAAGCGCAACTCCGTGTGGTAAACGTAAGATGACCGTTTAAACCTAGCCGCGTCTGCTTTTCCTCCTCTTCGACCGGTTCCTGCGGGCGGCCCGACCCCCTCAAAGTCCACGCCGGTCTATAAAATCAGTACCGACTAGAAATCGCTGAGGATGCTGATGTCTGCAAACTCCTGGCGGTATCTGTACGAGTACAAGGACAAGAGGAGGGACCATTTGAGAGTCAGGAAGCTCCACACACAGGACAGGTAGAGGCTCCTTGGGTCGGTTGGAGCTGTGGGACAGAGAGGCAGCGTAGTGAATCCTTTGTTCGGGGCACATGAAAACAGTCTCCGGGTCAAACGGGATACGAGCTACAATTAAATTGTGTCGTCTACAATCATCATCTGTATATTCTACCGAGCTCATTCTAAGCCACACAAGTTGGTATGACACGTCAGCTGACGCACTAGAAGCTACGGACAGTGGAGGGAGGCTTACATTGCTTCTGTGTGATGGCGAGAGCGAGGAAGGTGATGAAGGCGGCCACGGCCAAAACAGAGAAGAGCGCGCCGACAGCGATGAAGAACTTGAGGCCTTTGAGCCAGGTGCGCCAGTAGTCCTGCAGGTACATGATGTGTGTGACAAGGGCCCAGAGCGCCAACACTCCTGTCAGGACAGACGAGCAAACATGTTAACACAACCCAACAGTAACTGGAGCATTTCATTACAGAGAGATGAGGTCCTTCACTCTGTGGAGGTATACGTGAGTGAAAAGGCCTAAAACGGACCTAAAGGTGCCCAGGGTGGGAGTACGGTTCAAATCTGGTCATATGATGCACACACACACAAACAAAATACCCTCAAAGCATTGTTGGATTAAATATGGCGCTGTGACGGTTTCATCACACACAACAGAAGCAGCAGGGAACACAGGAAATGTACATCTGTGTGACGTTGGTTCCGCTTGACTGTGCTCACGTCGGCCTGTTAGCCGCTTAGCTTAGACTGGGCGGCACAAATGCTCCGGTACCAAAACACAAGCTTGCCTATCATTGTGGTTAAGTAGTACAAT
>OMOT01019923.1:7923-19758 GCA_900312575.1 Acanthochaenus luetkenii | reverse complement strand
AGTCATTAAGATACATGCCATGTATAACAAATGAGAAAGATTATGAGAACATGAAGAAAATTATTATCACCATCTTTACTATACTACTACTACTGATACTACGACTACTAATAATAATGATACTACTACTACTACTACTACTACTACTAGTAATAATAATAATAATGATACTATTACTACTACTAATGATACTTGATACTACTATTACTACTAATAATAATAATACTAACACTAATAATGCTACTATTACTACTACTAATGATACTTGATACTACTATTACTACTACTAATGATACTACTATTACTACTACTAATGATACTTGATACTACTATTACTACTAGTAATAATACAGTCCAATGAAATAAACAGAGCCGAAGTTAATGTCATCTGTTGTTGTCCAGGTCCTCGTGATTGACAGCTGAAGAGCCCCGCCTCCGTCGCTCTACCCGGTGTCCGCCATCTTGCCTCTCCCTCCCTGGTCTGAAGCCGAGTGCGGAAGTGGAAACGGCACTGTGCGGGTTCAGGGTTCCGCCTGTGGACGGCTTGCCAAGATCCTTCAGCCGACACAGACTGTTATCCATCCGAATCAAACATTTGTGATTAGCAGAACCCCGAGGAGAGATGGCAGGACGGTTACCGGCGTGTGTTGTCGACTGCGGTACAGGGTGAGCTATTCAAACCAGAGCGCCATGCAGAGCGCACAGAGGGGGCTGGGTGTCACCGAGCAGCTCGGTAACGTTAAGGACTGTCAGTGTCAGCAGCGACTGTGTGCGTGTGTGCGTGCGTGTTCAGACAGCTAGCCCGAACAAGGCTAGCATGCTAACGAACAGCTACACATATTTCCCTCCCATTCATTGCGAGGTAAACCCGGTCAGATTGTTCCGGCCGGTCCGGAGAGCGCAGTCGCTGCCAATGTTTGGCAAATCGTCACGTAACGCTAGCTAGATAGCTACACCGTTAGCTAAATATAAAACCTTCTTGCTAGCTAGTTGTCTGCTTTCATCACCAGAACGGTGTTTTGGCCATAGCAAGATCCTAGACTGGCTAGTGGATCGTGACCTAATCTGATGAAGGCTTCGTTTCCTAACTGGTTCCATTCATTTAGAGTTCGCAAGTTGTTATTGGCTTGCTGTGATATCGCATCTCTTCCACAATATGTTCCACTCCCACCCGTACACGGCAGAGGTGTCTGTGACTATTCATAAATGTTTTCGCACGGTCCCCTGGATTCGAGCAGGCGCAGAGCGACTTCCTACACGGACTACACTTCCTCGTTCACGCTTTTTACTCCATATATGGTCGTTTCTCGGCGTCCCAGCGTGTTTTTTTCCCTCTCCATTAAATTCTCCAATTTCACCTCGTTGCGACCGATTCTGCACCGAACCAACTTCACAACTGTGAAGACGCAATACGCGTTATTACCGTGAGAGCACAGGGACTTTTACAACGATATGGCGACCTCGCTCTTTCTGCAGCAGTTTGTATTGGTCGTTGTTGCATACCTGTCTTTCCTGTTACACCATTTAGGCTTCGACACTGTGTGTGTGTGTGTGTGTAAGACATTTTAATAGATCTCTTTTCTTGTGTCTGTACCCTTTTCTACGATTGAGTCAGTTATGACATGTAGATGTGGCCTGATAACAATACTCAAGACAGCATGATCGTTCTGGGGGCTGAAAGTGGTTTGCATTGCTTGCATGTGGAGACTTGAACTCCTCACATCGCATACCTCTCCACTTCTCCCCTCCTCCCTTCGTGCTATGAACCAGTCTGGTGCTTCTGGTCTGCACTGGGGAGAAAGTGCAGCTGATCATTAGGTCAGCTAGCTTCTTCCGGGAACAGATTGCTTTCTGTCCAGGCCCCAACGTTACGAGTCGCCATATCTTCCAATATTGATGACCACAAGTTGCTATTTGTATCTACTGAAGGTTGATCTTACGCATTAAGTCTCAATTTAGGTTAGATTCAGGATTAGGGTTGGGATTTAGGTTTATAAACAGTCTTTTTTAAGTGAAAATTATGAGGAGTGTGCCGGCTTTGCAGCTTGGTCAGAGAGTACCGACCAGCAGCAGATGTTGTGAAGTGCCGGGAGGGTCGACCAGCGGTGGCCAGCTTGGTCAGGAAGCAAGACATCTTACACAGCATAGCTGAAGTCTATGAGTCATGCCCATGATGGCCAAAATGTGACAACACTTCCTCTCTTACATCAACCTTACAAGCGGCCTGCTATTATTAGGAAAGAGCTGACCGTGCAACAAAAGAACGGCCGCTACATCCAGATTTGGAGATAGTTTTGGAGTAACAGTAAGTTTGTGTGTTGTTAGCAGTGTTGTCCTTCTTTGTGCAAAACTAGCAATATGCTGTATGGGCTAAAGTAGTTCTTCATTAATGGCTGCAGGCTTTCTATGATCATTTGCCAAAAAGCAGATGCTTCACTGAGCTGAAGGCAAAAAAGGTGCGCTTCACCATTAGGCTTATCATGTTGCAGGAGACAGCTCACTGACACGCAGTCATGCTTAGAAGTTTTAATTCCGAGGATAACCCACTCTCCTGATGCATAGTATTATCGTTTGCCAAACATTTCATAATCCTCCAACCAAATAGCTACTATTTTGTTGAGAGTTTGGCTGATTGTTGTCTGCAGCTCCTGCTGTCCTGTGCAGCGATGTCCACTGTTAGGCGTGTTGAGGCAGGTGGCTGCTCCAGACAAGCCAGGACTGTTCTGTGGAATGAAGCGCCATGCTTTTGGTGTTCAGTGTTGCTACCGCTACACTCTGCTGCTGCAGTCGGCCCTTGTTGTTATTGTAATGAGGTTTCCTTCTGTTGTTAGGGAGGGTTCGATCGATATGGACTTTTGAAGGCCGATACCAATCCCACCATTTTTTATCTTTAAATGTGGCCACTTTCATGCCAAAAATACAAGTATTCAGTGTTGTACAAGAATCAATTTGGGTTAAAGATGCATGGTGTTTAATTATGCTAAATTACTAAAATGCGTCTTATATTTCTTCCTCCTTCCTATTTTTATTCCAAACAAACCACTGTTGTTGCTTCCACAAACATAGAACGCATCACTTCCTTGTGCAGCAGATTATTTTTCTCAGGAAAGAGGAACCATGATGGAGAGTACCAAACAGACATTTATGTATACGAAAAGGTTTTGGTTTATTAAAGTATTACATTTTACAGGCAAACAAAGACGCCATTTTTTAATATGTGACAATTGCAAAAGTAGTTGATAGAAAGGTGACGGCGTCTCCAATTGGACAGCTGTCTTCAGTTTCTGCTCACATTTCTCAAAGTAACTCACTGTCATAGCATATTGTAGCCTATTTGAAACTGATAACATTCCCAGATCATTTCTTTTAAAGGCTGCCGATATGGCCTTTCATGCTTTGAAAAAATTAAGAAGCGAAAATTCAAAGGAGTCGCTATTATGACCAGGATGTAGCCTATTATGCCCACAGTGCTTTGGCAGTCCTCAGCAGTGTCCTCTATCAGTCCCTTGGGCCCTGTGTGCAGGAAGCTTGGGAGTCTTGTCCAGGCCAAGCCTTACATCTGGTTAGCATGTGCCACAAAAACACCACTGTACAAAGGAGGAAGAGAGGAGAAGGCTGTAAAATCTCAAGTCTTTGATGCTAAGGCTATAGGTATATAGGCTCCCAGCATCTGTTGGCTAAACTTAATGAACAAGCTCAGTGTCGTTTGGCCAAATTATTGCAGCATGTCTGAGCACAGGGGTGGAAAATGACTTGACTTGAATTTTAAGCTATGCCAATCGAGTGTCAAATATTGCTTTTGTGTTTGCAAACCCAGTCCTAAAGATTTATTTAAAAATCCTTGCCTCGCTTTTACTTTTCATCGCACAGAAAATCGACAAATAAAGAACGCAGCCAGTCCTGAGGCCAAAGCTAGTCTATATTAAGGACTCTGTTTATACAGAAGTGATTATTTTTTCTTTTCTTTTGCTTGTAGAAATATGAATAGTCCTCGTTTTCACGATGTGACATGAATGGCCCTTTGAATTGCCTGCCATTAGCAAACTGCAGATCTGCTGCTGCTTTTGGCACCTGACCAATCCGCTGAAAGACAGTGATGGTATTGATCAAAACGATAGCATAGGAGGTAGCGGCCAAATATATTCTTTTACTGAAGTAAACTTTCATGCATGCAAATGTGGTGCCAGTAATCCAGCTGATGCTTGGATTTGTCTGGCAAACCAGAACATCTCTGGAGTGAAATACGATGCTTTTCTCTTGCAGTTACACTAAACTGGGGTATGCAGGGAACACAGAGCCACAGTTCATCGTTCCGTCATGTGAGTATTTAACTGTGCATTGAATTCCCCTCACATCAGCCAAGCATGCCAGTGACACGAGCAATGACCGTGGTGCATCTCATATTTTCCTTATTTCTGATATCTAATTTCAAATGTGCTGGTTTTCATGATCAGTTTCAACAATGACAGCATCATTAACAATAAGAAGATAGGTGAGATACTTTTTGCTTGAGTGGCCATAGGCTAGTGAACAAGTTCTCCTGAGCATAACGGTAGAAGTATAGTTTTAGTAAATGATAGTTGTTACATGGCAAAGTCATCAGGTCTTAATTCTAGGATAAATTACAAAGATAAGTGCTGCAGCATTGTTTAAAGAGGACAATGTCTCATATATAATGTCAGTGAATGAATAGGAAGGCAGGTTGAAACATTAGCTTGTTTGTTAATGCAGGTTGAATAACATAACTAATGCTGGTGCAGATTCCTACCATTATTTTGAGAGGCTTGATGTAAGCATGTGATGAATGGGCTTCTAGATTAAAAACCACGAGGGTCTGTTTAATTCATAATTGAACCATTTATGTCATTTTAAAAACCTTTTGTAAATCTAGAGTTTAGCTCTATTGACAGAACATGATGTTCTACTTTTCTTGTCAGGTATTGCCATCAAAGAGTCAGCCAAGGTTGGAGACCAGGCCCAGCGGAGGATGACGAAGGGGGTGGAGGACTTGGATTTTTTCATCGGAGATGAGGCAATAGACAAGCCCTCATACGCTACTAAGGTACCAGACCCTGACTGATAAATGAACTTTCTGCAAAACTACTGGCAAAGCAATTACTGTGTTTTGCTGTTGGTTTGCATCTACAAAGTCCCAGAAATAAATCTAGGACCAGAGGACAAATCTCAATTTCTTTAGAGCACTGAAACTGCCATAATACATGTATTTAGGAATTTGCCTGTTATCCCTGACAAACATTTATACGTTTCACCACCAGTCTGTAGGGACAGGAGCAGGTATGGTTCCAGTGATTTGTTGAAGAAGACTTTAACAGGGATGGACACGGTGTGGGAATCGAACCTTTGTCTGATGCAATTAATCCCACATACCTGGAACTCCAGCTACACTATATTAATACAAACTGCAAACCAATATACATTTTAAACACTATTTGACACAGGTCTGCAACCGGTGTAATCAGCGAAAAAATGCAGCATAGTTGTTAGAATTTCCTTGTTGCCACCTGCATTTTGAATAATTTAAACAAGAAATTAACACTGTGCACCATATTTCAGGATGTGTGTGAATGTGCAAATTTCTTTGTGGGAAGGAGCTTTGGTCCAGAGTTTCAATACATTTCAGTGTTTCCAAACTTTCATTCTCTCAAACAACCTCCATTCCTCAGGGAGAATGAACGAATACGCTCCGGAGCAGAATTTTCCAAACATTTCAGTTTGTGCGATATGGGCAAAATATTATATCACAATATGGGTAATTTCATATCACGATATAGTACGTTTTCTGTAAAGATTTTGTCTATATAAAAAAAACCCATGTCTCTAGGGCTGGGTAATTCCCAAATGTCCGGCGAGTGGGGATGAGGTGTTCAAATCTCATGAAACCCCTTTTTAAGCACACAGAAACCTAGTTTTTAATCCTTTCAGAAGCTCTCCGCAACGCAAAGCCACAATTGGAAATCATTTGCATGCCTTATGCAAGGAGAAGACACATAAAGCATATTTCATTTTGTCATTTAGGTGATCAGAACAAACAGCTTAATCCAGTAGGCAGGGGAAAACTGAATGTAATGGAGGATAAATGTCCTTCAAAATGTTTTTTCAAAGCAGTGTTGCAACCATTTTCACATAATGGCATCCACATTTGAAAACTTATCTGCCATGTTTGCATTAGTCTTATTTGCATTTCCTCCACTGCCCTGATATCTCATTTGTATCGTTCTGATTGGCTGTCCTTTTGACCCCTTTGCGCCAACAGTGGCCGATCCGTCATGGTATTGTGGAGGACTGGGACCTGATGGAGCGCTTCATGGAGCAGATCATCTTCAAGTATCTGAGGGCGGAGCCCGAAGACCACTACTTCCTCCTGGTAAGAGTCCTGGAGAGTGTGGCCAGTCCTCTTCCCAAAGCTATTTGATGGACATTCTGAGTGGCCTGTTTCTTCCTTATGCCCTCAGGCAATGTGCCAAAATATACCTGCTAAGAACACGTTTTTCTGGCCAAAATAATGAATATGCATGTTCCGTACAAATATGTCACCCTACCTGTTTTAAATAATATTTTGTGTATAGATCAGGTACTGTGTGAATCATTAAATGAAGAGACGAGAGCAGATTTATAGTTTTAATTTAAAACTTGCTTGCTCACTTGTACAATAGATCTTTTTCTTGTTTTTCTTTTTTTGTGCCTCACACCTGCTATGTGATGCCACATGGGAATAAAGTTCAGTTTCAACCAATGTTATGCTAGTAGGCTAGTTAACATCCAGGCATTCATGGTGCCATTATTTATATAATACTTTGAATGAGAGGCAAAAACCTTTTATTCTTGTCGTTAAGCAGACTTAACCTTTAAGTCTGAATATAAATATGTTACAGAATAACTGTTGTGTGTATTTGTGTGTGTGTGTGTGCGCGTTTCTCTCTTTGCAGACGGAGCCCCCTCTGAACACACCAGAAAACCGAGAGTACACAGCTGAGATCATGTTTGAATCCTTCAATGTGCCGGGACTATACATCGCAGTGCAGGTTTGGCCTCATAAGCTGGGACGTCCGTTTTGTGCATGAGAGATGTTGTATGACACTTCATGCAGGCACATCCTTCCATCCTCACATCTGAATGATAATCCTAATGATCCTAAACTGCATTCTTGTTGGCCAGTTTTAAATTGAATAATTTTTAGCCTGGTATGAATAAACAGTATGGACAGTCATTCTGAATGTGTGTGTTTGTGTGTGTGTGTGTGTGTGTGTCCTCAGGCTGTGCTGGCTCTGGCAGCCTCCTGGACGTCCAGACAGGTGGGAGAGAGGACACTGACAGGCACTGTCATCGACAGCGGAGACGGTGTCACTCACGTCATCCCGGTGGTGAGTTCGCTGACTGACAGGCACTCACTGGCCAACAGACACCGCTCACACACACACACACACACGCACACACACACGCACACACACACACAGTTCCTAGTTCTGGAAGAAATCTTTGGAAAGGCAGATCCTCTTGGCCATTCAGAAGTGTAGGCTAAATATGTGATTGGGTGTTTTTGTTATCTAGGTCCTTTAGGCTTTGAAACACCCTGACTGAGAAACGTGGTCTGGCAAAATATTTTTGACAGTAACTGATCGATCTCGATGTCTCCCTATTATTAGTTTTACCCATTTCTCTTGTTGCATTTGACTGTTTTATGTTCTCTAAAGGTGTTTTTAATTAATTTGTATTGTTATTGTTTGCTTGTCTCTAAAGCAGTTTGTAACCCTGCTTTGAAAAGTGATTCACAAATGGCGTTGTTTTTTTTGGATTATTCCCACCTGTGTACTTCCTCAGTATCAGGATAACGTAGAACTTCAAAAGTAGGCCACAGTATTTTAGAGGTTGGAAGGAATGACTCAGTTAGGAAATGTGCTTGCAGAATATATTTAGTGGCTGTGTGACTGAGTCAGCATGTCTGCGGCCGCTGCTGAACAGAACCAGCCAAGCACAACACTGGGGATACGGAGGAGGCCTCGCATCGCAGTACTGAGATCCCAGAAAAACAAAATCTAACCATGACAATGAAATGCATGAATGTATTTTGCACACACTTGTGTGCATGCACTGTTGTTGTCCCATTCAATGTTATGTGCTATGACATCACCTCTCACTTTCTTTTTCCCTTGCTTTCTCTATTTGTTTCTCTCTGTCTCTCTCTCTCTCTACCTCCCTTTGTCTCCCCCTCTCTCAGGCCGAGGGCTATGTTATCGGCAGCTGTATAAAGCACATACCCATCGCAGGACGCGACATCACCTACTTCACCCAGCAGCTCCTGAGGGAGCGGGAGGTGGGCATCCCGCCGGAGCAGTCGCTGGAGACGGCCAAGGCAGTGAAGGTACAGTCACCCAGTTACATTTCCCATCAGCCACCTTGTCTCCTGAGGAGGATACGGTTGCCCCCAGATGGTGGCTAGAGTCATTTGTAATTCCCAGTATCATCACCGGGATGCAACACATTGTATTGTGAATTTCTAATAATTAAGGTCTTTGGTGACGATACCTTTGGAGAAATTACCTGGTTTCACACAAACATACAATGCATGTGTTGTTCCTCCAGTACTGACTGGATGTGACTATACTTTCCTTCCTTTCTTCCCTTTGTCCTTCCCTCCTTTAAACTAATTGTGTCAATGTAAGGGCAAGCTGATCCCTCGCCAGCCTCACCCTTTAGCCACCTTAGGGGAGTTTTGATTGGTGTAGGTCTGTTCTTCTGTAGGTCTGTTCATTACAGCATTTAGCAGACGCTTTTATCCAAAGCGACTTACATATCATACCGTTGGCAGAGGCAGCCATGCAAGGCACCACCAACCTGTTCAACGACAGATATTTTCCCCGGGAGGAGCTGGACTCAAACCGCCGACCTTGCGGTTGCGGGGCGGGAACTCTACCTCCTTAGCTTCTGCCGCCCCCTGTTCTTCTGTAGGTCTGTTATTCTGTTGGTTTGTTCTTCTGTTGGCCTGTTCTTCGGAAGGTATGTATGCACTGTAAGAATTTAGCAGTTGAGTAAGTACATTTAAAAAAGATGCATACTACGGTTCTAAACGGGAACCGGTTCTAAATTAGTAAAAACCGGAGTATCGATAAGATCCGACGTTATCGGTTCTGCTATGGGTTCTGCTATCGGTAGGTACTCGAAATATTATGGAGTGAGATTTATATTGTGGCAAATGTGTTTTTCGAGGAATTAAACGTCCCGAACATAATCTAGTTTGCCGCTTTCTCTTTCTCTCTCTTTCTGCGCGAGGGGCGGGGCTGTGCGCCGCTCTCACTCACACACACACACACGTACATAATAATAAAAAAGAACCGATAAGAGTATCAATAATGTACCGAACCGATAAGCAGTATCAATAAGAGTAGTAGTATCAATAAACTCCTAACAATACCCATCTCTAGAGATGACTCCGGTCTTTAGTTTGAAAGATTGAACAAAACCTCATTTTTATCATGTAGACACTAGGTGGCAATATTGGTCTGCCAGTTAAATGCAGGATGTTTCCTGCACATTTTTGTTTCTCCAGTTCTTTTGCTTTTGTTTTGGGTGTCTAACCATACTATAGCAAATGCATTTCAAAATGGCAAAATGCATCTGGAAAGTTTTGTCTTTAGTTTCTGACATTAGCAGGTTCTTTGCAGGTCATGTATTTATTCTTTTTTCCCCCTTTTTCCTTTCCTTTTATTTCCAGTTTTGCACTCCACAAACTGACGTTAATAAATAAATAATTAATGATCATTTACCACCCCACCCCCCATAATTCCCCCTTTTTTAATCAACATAATTAATTGTGATTCACCTCGTTTCTCCACACGTCCTCCATGTTTAATAAACAGCTTGTTAATCCAAGTCTTTGTCATTACCCTGAGACACACAGACGAGAAATAAGGTTAATCCTAATAATTAGCATTTGTCATCGAGGGGATGTTTGCATTGTGGAGTATTGCCAAACATGTTGGGAAATGTTAATTCCACTGCTGTCTGTCTGCGGTATGGCCCACACTCTACCCCGCGAATCAAACCAATAGCGTCTCTTGAAAATATATGTTCTGCTACCAATCATTCATATTCACTGTGATGGCAGTAAAACGCAGGCAAGGCGTTCTGCACTGTGATTATGGGCACGACGGTAATGCAGCTAGGCACACAGCTGACCTATAATCCCAGTAAAGAACTCCCTCCCAGGTGTTATGGATTTCATACAATGGTTACAAATGCATGTATGAAAAGTTCCGTCCAAAGTAGTACACATGCATAAGAATAAAAACAAGAGGAGGATGAGAAAGCAAGCAAAGATTGCTAACTTGTTCCCTGGTTAGCACAAGAGTTAGCTACCACACGGCTAGTATAATTAGTTATTGTATAAATGTCCCTTTGCTCTCCCCATCAGGAGCGGTACAGCTACGTGTGTCCAGACCTCGTCAAAGAGTTCAGCAAGTACGACACGGACGGCTCCAAGTGGATCAAGCAGTACACCGGCATCAACAACATCAGCAAGAAGGAGTTCACCATTGACGTTGGCTACGAGCGCTTCCTGGGCCCTGAGATCTTCTTCCACCCAGAGGTTGGTCTGCAAATTGAGGCAGCTAATCCTCCTGGCCAGTGTTGTCTGCTTACATGACCTCTGTTTTGCCAAACGTCTTCTCTGACAGCAGTGAGACTTCCTGGTATTTTATAGAGTAGTGCAAATCACTCAGGAATGTTTAAGCGTGGATTAATTACTACCGCAGCTTGACGAACCTGGCACATGTACAAGCATAGAATGACACGCGTCTTCTTTGCTTACTCACCTTTCCAGTTCGCCAACCCTGACTTCACCCAGCCTATCTCCGAGGTTGTGGACGAGGTCATTCAGAACTGCCCTATCGATGTCAGACGTCCTCTCTATAAGGTAAGCTGACATTCACCGTTCTCATCTTACCGCGTTATAAAGCGACGCATTTCAAGAATTCATATGCAGTACTTCTGATCAACCAGCGTGAGACCTTGTTTAAAGATGAGGCTCTTTCAGATTTAGGTCTTGGCAATTAAAGTTTGAAAATACAGTGTTTACCGTTTAACAGGATGATATGACTACACTTTGAGTTATTAACTCTGCAGTCAAGAAGTCCGGTCAGTGTAGCTGATTTCTAATCAAATGAACTTCTTGGCTACTGCAGACAGGCCTGCTGGAGTATTTTGTGGTGGAAGCTTGTATATTACTTGTAATAAAATAATTGTAAATCAATATTTTGTGTGAAGTGATTAATGTCTTTGGTAAGTAGCTGTGTAAATATAGGGTTGGGGCCCCTGACTGAGTGTCTATATAGACCTGGCTTATATATTAGATGAAGGGAGATGGGCGAGAGTGGGGAAGTCTTTGGGGTTATCAAGTGGGCATTTCCCAAAACAGATGCTTCTTTGAGTTGCGCCCACAATACTTCCAGCAGGTATATTACACTGTGTACCATTATGGGGTTCAGGTACTGGATGTGGCCGGCCAGTAGCCATTTGCCAATCACTGGTGCTTCCTCTCCTACAGCTTTTTAACCCCATCGCCTTTTCTTCCACAGAACATTGTTCTCTCAGGAGGCTCCACCATGTTCAGGGACTTTGGACGGCGTTTGCAGAGAGACCTGAAGAGGACGGTGGACGCCCGGCTGAAGATGAGTGAGGAGCTGAGCGGGGGCAAGCTCAAGGTGAGAGTACATTACATTACATTACAGCATTTAGCAGACGCTTTTATCCAAAGCGACTTACATATCATCATACCGCTGGCAGAGGCAGCCATGCAAGGCGCCAACCTGCTCAACGGCA
>OMOT01019916.1:6414-43453 GCA_900312575.1 Acanthochaenus luetkenii | reverse complement strand
ACTATCACTACTACTACTACTACTATCACTGCTACCACTACTACTACTACTACTACTACTATCACTGCTACCACTACTACTACTACTACCACTACTACTATCACTACAACTATCACTGCTACCACTACTACTACTACCACTACTACTATCACTGCTACCACTACTACCACTATACTACTACCTACCACTACTACTACTACTACTACTACTACTATCACTACTACTACTACTGACTACTACTACCACTACTA
This sequence comes from Acanthochaenus luetkenii, assembly GCA_900312575.1. Taxonomy (NCBI): domain Eukaryota; kingdom Metazoa; phylum Chordata; class Actinopteri; order Beryciformes; family Stephanoberycidae; genus Acanthochaenus; species Acanthochaenus luetkenii. The sequence continues at coordinate 43,202 of OMOT01019916.1, read as the reverse complement.
CAACCACTACTACTACTACTACTGCTGCTACTACTATACTACGAATAATAATAATAACAATAACGATGTTATAGATGGGGTACAGCCTCAAATATAGAGTTTGGATACCTGGTGATAAATCCCTTGCAAATGTGCAGAAAATTACGATTACTATTGACAATGACAGTGTGAAATGATACAGTATCAGGCTTTGACAGGGTAAAACGTTGTGCATAATGTTCTCAAGACATTTAGAGTCATAGGGATTTCACTGATTCCACTGGCCACTGAGCAATAGAAAATATGCTTAAGGTTATAACCTTATGTTATATAATATGTAATATTTGTTGTCTTTCCAGTCCAGCAATGTGCTGTACGGACTATCAATGTTGCATTGATAAACCAGAGCATTTACTGGAGATAATGAACTCTTACTCAAGCAAAACAGGTAATGTCAAGTCGTAAACTCACAGTTGCATATTACTAAATATTTCATTGTCATTTTAAGACACTGATCGTGTGCATCACCCCCCCCCCTCTGTCCCTTCATGTATCCATCAGCTATCAAAATGGATGCTTTGAAAGTTGCCCTTGGCGAGGAGCTCTTCAAGATGTGCTATGAGGAGGACGCACACATTTTGAGGGTGGTGGGGGGAGCTCTTCACAACTTCCTCAACAGCTTCAATGTCTTGTTGAAAGAGAGCAGCACGCTGCCCGACCCGGACAGTGCGGATTATGTAAACGAACCCTCGTTGCTGTGCTTAGACAAGGATCCGGGTCTGCTTACTGTCTATTACTTCAACCCCCACCCGACCACTGAGCTCTTCTTCCCTGGAGTCATCAAAGCTGCCGCACGGCTGCTGTATCACACCACTGTGGATGTGTTGATGGACCCCCGTGGTGCCAAGGACAGCATCTTGCAGTCCAGCCCGCAGCCCCGTCTTCTCTACACAGTAGTAGTAAAGGATGCTAAAAGTCTGAGCCCCAGTCCCCTCCGGGCCGCCTCAGCCGGGACCCTTCCTACCTCTCTGTTCTCCACCATCTTCCCTTTCCATTTGTTCCTGGACCAGGACATGGTCCTGGTACAAATGGGACATGGGCTCAGGAAGAGATTGACCAGGAAGGATGGACTGAGGCGACCTGCTGCATTCCAAGAACACTTCTCTATTGTCTCTCCCCAGATCAAATGTACATTTCAAGGTATTCTGACCATGCTAAACACTCAGTTTATCATTCGGATCAAGCATGGAGTTTCCACCACAGATAACACAGGGAAGGTAGGTTGATGCATCTGTGAGATATAACCTGAAAACAGACATCAGTGACTAATGAGGTGTAAAAGGTCTACCAACTGTTTATTAAATCAAGAACAAATGTGGCTGTTTATAAGCAGTAGAGCTTATTAGTGGCATACCTCGCCTCAGGTAGAGCTCAACATTTTACCCCCAGAGGAGATCAGAAGCAAACTGTCAAACTGTTTTATCCATCAAAGGCACGATGATGCTCCTGCTATTTATGTAACGGTGCACAGCAATTGGTCGCCGTGATGAGAAAAAAGCATCAGTGAATAAACACGGTGATTGTATAATGAATGATATTCAATCAAAGATGCCTCCAAGATAACGCTGATCATTATGTCCTAGTCTTCTAGTGGTAGTTGTACCATCAGCAGCAACAGAGTCCGGATAAAACAGGTAGAAATCATTCATTATCTATCCTGTTCATGAGCATCAAGCAAGTGGCCTTCAAATATCGAAATTTTTGACATGTGGGTTCCGTGTCATTCTTTCCTTTTCCTTGGTACCAGATCTAAAGGGGTCGTTTTGCGTCATTGTATTAATTTATTCGATGATGTTAATTGCAGGAAATTAAATGGATTACTCAGTTAGTTGAGCACAAACAAGATTGTGGAACTTTAACAGAAGTGTTCCATTGATGTATTTTGTCATTTTCAAAACGCTACTGCTATCCATGATCAATTTGTACCCAGCTGCTATTGTTATGTTAAACACACACTATATTCTGCTGCTTTTTGGCCTTCTTTGCCTTTGTGGCTTATAAACAGTTGCATGTCGCTGCTGTCACACATAAAACATGCCACTGCGATTGAGCATTTGTTTTCTTACACCACTTGAAAGTTTTCATTGTATTTATGTGTTGAGTGAGTTCCATGCCCGTTGTGCATTTGAAACTTGTTAAAAGCCCATTGTATAACCAAAAATGCATCAGTACCAATGTGAAAATAACCATTATTTTCTTCCTTCCTGCAAAATGTTTAGAAGATTTTTGGTTTTGCAGTGGATGAATTGTACTGAAAGATAATAATGACAATCTCATCACAGGACGTAGCTTACACATTAAATCCAATGAATCCACTGTCCAAAACAAAGCAGGGAAGGTAGCAATTTGTTTACCTCTCTCCTAACTTTACTAACTTTATCTATAATTCTCATCAATTTACTTTTCCTTTCAGCTTATGGACCTAAAAGGGCAGATGATCTACGTTTCTGAGTCCAATGCCATCTTGTTCTTGGGCTCGCCATGTGTGGACAAGCTTGAGGAGCTAACAGGCCGCGGCCTCTACCTGTCAGACATCCCTGTTCATAATGCGTTGCGTGACGTAGTGCTCGTTGGTGAGCAGGCCAAAGCCCAGGATGGTTTGAAGAAGCGTCTGGGGAAGGCCAAGGCTGCCTTGGAGCACGCTCATCAAGCACTGGAGGAAGAGAAGAAAAGGACGGTGGACCTCCTCTTCACAATCTTCCCTGGCACTGTGGCACAGCAGCTATGGCAGGGCCACACGGTCCAGGCCAAGAAGTTTGACCAAGTTACAATGTTATTCTCTGACATTGTGGGCTTCACGGCTGTGTGCTCACGCTGCACCCCGATGCAGGTGGTCACCATGCTTAATGAGCTGTACACCAGGTTTGACCACCAATGTGGAGAGCTTGATGTTTATAAGGTACAGTAGGTTCATGGGATGAGTACTGGTTTTAAAGCCATTGGCTGAAACAAATGTTAAAGTTAACAACTCAACCGTTGCACAAATCTGTCTTTATTTATTTTTTTAGCTAAAGAAGTGTTTTTCATAGAAATTTAAATTTTTGTCACTTTCGGATGTAAGTAGTTCAAGTTAGTACATTTTGTTCACGTTCTTACAAAAAAATGGAATGTTAACAAACCATTTCCTTAAATCTCATATTTAAGTGTCAGGCTCATACTATGTCCAACAATAAGGGAATAAAAGAAGTTGAACTATTATATAAGATTTAACATGTCTTAATCCAGGCCAAGCTAGGATATATTTGCAAAACTGTCATCGATTTATTTTTAAGTATAAAAAGTAAGTATAAAACTACAGCAGGTGACTCAAAAATAGATTCCAAAATAGAAAGGCATGTTTCTTACTTTTGACAGGACAAGGATGAGAAATTCTGTGTACCGTACACCAGGTACTTGGATAAGGTATATACATACAGTCAAATGATTTACATCAAGTTCTCGCACAGATTTCAAATTGTGGGGGGAAAATGACACAATCTTGCTTTACATGTTTGTAGGCTGTAGCTCAACCAACTACCATGCTCTCTGCCAACGACTCCTAATCTACAGGGAGGTTGGCTAATGTAATCAGAGTGTCATGGAAGCATAACACAGAGAGCAGCATGTCTGACAAATATCCCGTAAAACACTAGGAAGTCAGAGGTTCCTTCAGGGCCCTGTTTCCACTCCACATATGTGCCTAAAAATAGTTTTGCCTTGTCTTTGCCACATAACTCACTGCTCTCCTGTCCAGATTTACATGTAAGAAGAGGAAAACATCAACAACCTTTTGGACTTTTGAATTTGCTTAAGATGGCCAGGGGTCAAGTACTATTACAATCTTTTAGTTTTATTATTCCTCATTTTTCGCCCCCTCTCTAGTTTCTGCTGCCATCTGAAAAACAGGTGAACAGATTGGTCTTGGTCAGTGTTCACAAGGACTTTTTGGCGTAACATATTTTAAATCAAATACACCCTAGCTAAACTAAACGATGTGTCTGCTCTATTTAGGTGGAAACCATTGGTGATGCTTATTGTGTAGCTGGTGGCTTGCACAAGGAGAGTGACACTCATGCTGTCCAAATTGCTCTCATGGCCTTAAAGATGATGGAGCTTTCGGATGAGGTTATGACGCCAACTGGAGAGGCGATACAGGTGAGGGTCAAGCATTACTTACTCAAACGCTCATTATTCAACTTGACGAGATGATTCATTCCAAATGTATTACGACATTTTTATATGAAGAGTGTCCGTTCAAAAGGAGATGTCAATTATTCCTTGTCTAACACAATGGTTGCTGTCATGAAAGTAAAGTACATTATGGGTTACTATCAAAGTTTTGAGTCATCCTGAGACCTTTGCTTATACAATAGGTATATTTGTGATTGATAGTATGATCTGTGGTTTGGAAATATTGATTGATGAATTTCAAGCCACAACATTTTTCCAAACTGGATAAAAACTTATAAAGAAAAGAAAGAAAGAAAATCAAGTATCTATGTTATGGTTGAGCATATTAATCATGCAAATATCTTAGCTAAATCAACCAAAATAAAAACGAAATACAATAAATGGTAAATATTTAGATCTGGTAACTGCTTTTTCTTGCACCATAGCAGACTCTCGATACCGAGAGGACAACAGACGACAAAAATGACAGAAAGCAGTTTCGAAACACAGATAAGGACAATGATATATGGTCACAGTGGAAAGCAAGGCTGTCCTACTTCAATTTTACTTTACAATGGATGAGAAAAACAAGTACAATAGAAGTATGATTCATGCTGAATGTTGCATCTTCTCTCTATTTCTTAAAAAAAAAAAAATCTCATTTCTTTTCCAGATGCGCATAGGCCTCCACACTGGTTCAGTACTTGCTGGTGTAGTTGGTGTTATGATGCCACGCTACTGTCTATTTGGCAACAATGTCACGATGGCAAACAAGTTTGAATCTTGTAGCCAACCTAGAAAAATCAACATCAGCCCTACAACCCACAGGTGAAGTAACACTGCTTCCATGCATGATCCAGCCCAGATCTCCCCATGCCCCTATAGCCAAGTGATTGCTCTTACAGTTCCTGCTCACTAACATGTAAACAATGCTTGTATGATATATGTGTGTGGTATGCGTGCTAGCGCAGGATGCTAGTAGTTCTTGCACTTTTCTCAGTTATTATCACGGACAGAATAACATCTTGTGCTGACTCTTCGCTCTCCCTTCAAAACATTTGATATGACTGAAGCTCATACAAACAATGAAATGCTGACCGGCTAAAATATACTGTAGTCACATTCAAATGATCGAATATATTGTGTCACCGTTTGTTTCCAAGAGAAAATTGTTCCGGAGAAAAAACCACAATGTGCATTTGTTCTGCACAGGAAACCCAGGTTTTAACATAGCACTGTGTCTCCTCTTGTGTCAAATAAGTTCCCATAGTATTTTTTTAATTTATTTTTAGATTCATGTTTTATTTGTGTGCTCTTTGTCCCAGATTGCTGAAAGATCGTCCAGAGTTCGTCTTCATTCGCAGGACCAGACAGGAGCTTCCGGCCAACTTCCCAGCAGATATCCCTGGTGTTTGTTACTTTTTGGAGGCGTTTAATAATCAGTCCTTCAACACTACGAATGACTGAAATGACGTGAAGTCGCTGCAGCACCACAGCGCATTCACTTTGTGTGTTTTGCTTTGGATTGTCCAGACATTGAAGATATTGGTCTGCCAATCACGCATTGACAGCTGCTTACATTTGGATGGTGTCAGTTTGTTGTTGAAAATGTGAGTCTCGTCCCTGTACAATCAACCGTGTGTACAGTTTTAGTAGAGAGAGTCACATTTACTTCATTTTCCTTCCGGAATGTGTCGCTCAAAATGGATGAATTATGGAAAATAGTTTTCTTTGCAAGCTCACAAGCTGAGTTACGACATAGAGCATGTCAATGAGTTGGATGAATTTGGTCATTTAAGAGGTATGAGATTAATGACAAATGCATATAAAGTCAAGTCCGTTGTCATTGTCTTTGATTTGCAGCTCTGTAATGACATTCGAACATAGTATCTTGCATTATATATGTAGATATGATACAATGCTTTCTGGATGTTGATCCTCAAACAGTAGTATGTTGTTAAAACGTGTGGCTCCTTTTATCAGATTGTGTTACACAAATATATATATCTGACAGGTGCATTCCCATCTCCCAAGAATACTGTGACTCTGCGGATACCTGCTACAGCACCTTGGTCTGTTGTTACGGAAAGGAAAAATCAAGCCAAATGTTGAATTGGTTGTGTCAAAGTAGAATTTCATCACAAATAATTTTGAAAGGCTGAACTGATATGGTTTCTCGTAGATTCAGGGGCCATTTCAGTCTCATCCAAGGTCGTCACATTGCAAGATTCCCTCCACCCCTCTTAGTGAAGTGATGGAGATCCAGGTCCCTTATGGGAACTTTAGGCAGGGGGGTGTATTCTCAATATGAATTTACATGCCATAATAATCTCTTGCAAAACAACCAGAAATTTAGGTTTATGTTTTATGTTGATTTTGGGTTGATTTCTCCTTCAAGGCTGTATGGTTCCAACACAATATACTGTATATTTTGACTAACATTGAAATTAAACTGACATTATATTAGGTGTAAAGAATTCCAAGAACCCATTTACCTAATATAAATCATCTATTTTTACTTTTTCACTGAACACCTATTTATACAATATTTATTACATCGATTTCATAGCACTCCTTTAGCATACAATAGGAATAAGACACACAAATAGTACAATGAATGTTCTACTATAACTCATAATGATTTACTGTAATCATGAATATCATTATTATTTGTAATGTAATCAAAGCGCAATAAATATTGATATCAACTGACTTGTATCCAAGTGATTGTCTCTTCTTTAAAGCCACTCTTTATAGGATGCCCACACATAAATGATAATTGCATCAATTACTTTTTAATTTTAATTTTTTAAGATGCAGTGTCGGTTTTTGTTTGGATGGAATGAGTTTTTAAACTATATAAACATGAAGCACACAACATTTGGTTTCGCACTAGAAACTAAATTGTTGCTGGCTGAGGAGACGTCAGGTTGATCGACGTCAGTGGGACAACCCCGGGCAACAGACGCTTCACTTTCATTGGTCAGGGTTGACGCGCGTACGCTCTCCTGCGTCTGCTATTGGACAGACTCACCGTCCCGAGTCCTGGCTGCGGGGGAGAAGAAAAAAAAGAGGGGAATGGACGCGCAGAGACGAGGCATCTGTACCAACACGATGAAGGTTGTGTAAGACACTACTGTATCCTCTTACAAATAAGGAATAGGAAGAGCAGCTGTCATCATGGTATGTACATCCGGATCTTATGTCATGTTCAAATGTTCCTAACCTTGGCTGATCGCTTTGTGGCGCAGTGTCCGTGTCTGACATTTCCTGTTCAGGGACCGCTATTTGTCTGTTATACAACAATTTGTCTGTATTTTTTACAGGCGAGCAAAATCTACATGCAAATATATGCATTGTATTGACTTGGCTTTCGAACGTGGATTTGTGCGCATCAAAGCACGCATGCACCTACAGGCTGCAGGCATGTTTCGGTATATTGTCTATTTGTGTGAACTCATATTCCTCTGTTGCCCGTGTTTTCCACGATTCCCCAGTATGGCTTTGTGAATCACGCCCTGGAGCTCCTCGTTTTAAGAAACTACGGCTCAGAAGTGTGGGAAGACATCAAGTGAGTGTCTGGGTCTGTTTACTATTCGTCCTTCTTGGTATCGTAGTCTCCACTGTGACCAACCAGAAGCCGAGACAACAAGGCCTACTGCCAACAAACTTCCACTGCAAACATTTGAAACGCGCTGCCCACAGGGATTGAGCCTCAACCGTCATAGCGCTCTTTAATGCAGGCTGACAACAATGACACTTGTGAAATATGTCATTGTAATAATCCATAACATGAAGATAACATGATCACATTTGGAATACTATCCCCTAACAATACTTGTATTTTATTATTATTATTATTATTATTATTATTATTATTATTATGGTATATATATGTATTTTTAGCTGTAGGCCTATAGACCATAGTCAATAGAATACCATTAGCCTTTATAGAGAGACATTTAGGACATAAACTATTTGTTTTATGCTGGTGCTTTGGCTGTATCTTAGCTAAAATCGCACATTGTATGCAGATATATGTATCGACTACAGAGGGAGAATGTGCCACACCAGTCCAGCAAATGGTATTGGAAGTTATCCTTCATACAGCAGATCAGTCTTAATAGAATAAATTATTATTTTGGTATGTGAGGTACATTTGGCTCAGTTACAGTAACACAGTCTTCACGATGAAACACAGGGCTGGTTTTCAGTGTAATGTTAACATGTTTTTTTTCCTCCGCACACTGAAATATTTGGCTCAGTCCAAGTTTATTTTTCATCTGCCCTAGACTTGACCCAAGCTAAAAAAAAAAAACCCAGAGCAGCAGCTGCCTTGTGTAAATGTTTTGAATGTGGTCATTTCTTACCCACCAGAAACACAGGCGCTCCACAGCATCTTAATGTTATCTCTGCAAATGTAGCTCATCATTATTTAATACGCAATTCATCAGGCTCGGTCTAGTTTCCGAATTTGATGCACTGAGTAAATGAATTCCTTATTTTCTTTGTAAAACTTTTAACGGTCTGGTATGTTTACTCAGCTGTACCAGTTCTGATAAAACGGTCAGCCCTGCAAATCAGTTTAGTTTTCTATGTTCAGCAAAGTAACCAGGACCTCGTTTGGTTTTCTAACAGCCATACGCTCTTTGCAGAGAACTGTAAAATGTATGCTAATTTCCTAAGGGAACTGTAGTAGAGTTAAAGTTATGTGTAATTATTTAACCATGTAGTTTTGGAACTAGTCAACCGGCGAGGAACAGGATTTAGACTTATTATTATTATTATTATTTCCCACACATTAAGTTACCTCATGGAGACCTTTGGTTTGTTGTCACAGCAATAGGCCACAAATAAGACACAAGGCTGTTATTGTTATTCAATTGTTCCCCCTCAACAAATGTTCCAATGTGATTAAAGCAACAATGCAGAGTCAATTCCTTGAGCGTGGTTGCCCAGCCAAGTTGCCCAAAAGGTTGCCCTGTGTGTCACTGCTTGAGGATTCAGTGTTCTGCTTCATAACAGCGTAACATTCTTTCAGGAGGGAGGCTCAGCTTGATGTCGGGGGCCAGTTCCTTGTTAGAATCATATACGACGATTCCAAAACATACGATCTTGTCGCCGCAGCGAGTAAAGTTCTCAGTAAGTGTCCTCATCATGTTTTTGGTATAAGTGGAATTGTATTTTGGCCTGCTTCACTTGGGGCCAGTGACCGACAGTATAATCATGTCCTGGTACAAACAGTGAAATGAGATGTTAATGTATGATATAATACAAATGGTACTGTGTAAAACAAGTAGAACTTTTATTGAGTTAATTATTGATTGATGAGTAAAGCGCATATCCTCTCTATATTTCAGAGATCGATGCGGGTGATATTTTGCAGATGTTTGGGAAGATGTTTTTTGAATTTTGCCAAGAGTCGGGATATGATACCATCTTGCGGGTTTTAGGATCTAATGTCCGTGAATTCCTGCAGGTAGGTGATCTAGTCTTTTCCTATAGGAGAACTGGATTGCAGTGGTAACTGAAGTCATTTGTAAAATTGCAGTGTTTTAATGACTAGTCATGCCTCAGGTGTCATTGAGTGTCCACCTAGGGTGGGAATGCTGCGATTGATCATTTTCTTCCACATCTTTAATCCAATATTCAGAATTTGGACGCCCTACATGACCACCTGGGTACCATTTATCCTGGGATGAGGGCTCCTTCATTCCGCTGCACGGATGCAGAGAAGGGGAACAATCTGATCCTTCACTACTACTCGGAGAGAGAAGGCCTCCAAGACATTGTGATTGGCATCATTAAAACCGTTGCCCAACAAATCCACGGAACAGAGATAGAGATGAAGGTCTGCTTTTCCCTCAAACCACAGTCCACCTTCCCAACATTCCGTTTTTCTTTGCGGCTTACATTACTCTGCCGATGAATGCAGATGACTTAACCTTCTTTCCAATTCCCTTTTAATTACTCTACAATTAAGCTTCCCCCCCCCTTACACTGTGATGGTGTACCAGAACGTGTGTGAGCGTGTGTCTGGCTCAGGAAATAATGGGAGAGATCATAACGTGAGAAAACATCAAGATTATACGGCAGATAGGTTCACTTAGGTCCAAAATACCCAAATGGGAACAGTGCTGTGCGCTGACAAATCCAGTTCAGCTGTGAGTTGAAATGAGAGTTTTGGCTAATGTCTGTGACTCAGTGGATATTTTTAGATGTGGGTTAGTCTGTAGCCTGGGGATGTCAGCAGTCTTTCAGATGCTATTTTTTGTCTACATGTGCCTGAATTTAAACTTTATTAGATCATCCATTCCCATCTGCTCAAAGAGAGATCCAGTATTTTCACCACGGCAGTTACGCTCATCTAGCTCAACCAGACTAATCAGATTTTCTAAACTAGTAAGAATAATTGTAACAGCTGGAAATCATCAACTGTTTATCGTTGCTATTATTATTTGTATGGTAATGTGAAGCCCTCAAATCACCGTAATTGTGGCATGTTATTCACCCAAGATGTCATTCGCTGGGGAAACCAAGTTCCCTCCTCATTTCCTAAGCAAGCCACATTTAGCTATCAGACCTAATCACATTGTAGAGAGAGGATCATGTTTTTCAGCAATTCGGTGTGTAATGAGACCGACAGAAAATGACAGATGCTCCAAATGTGACACCCAATTTCTGGAAATGTTAGCCACGGTTGCCACAGCAACAGTGTGCAGAGACAGCAGCTTGACGTCAGTATGCCTTATGCCCATAAACCCATCGAACGATATCACGGAAACACATACACTGTCTTAACTCTCTATATTGCTACCTGTATAAATAAGGGACTTGAGATTGATTACAGTGCTAGATGTTCACAATTCTTCTACTGATCCATCATTTCTGAAAAGCATATTCAAGCATAACATTGGGAGGGTTAAATGTTCCCTTAAGCACTTACTCTCATCACTGCAATGATCTGCCACAAAATACAAGAATATAACTGTGTTTGACCCAGTCTTCGTCTTTAACAACAAGATTAATATTTCATCAATTTGACAACTTCATCCCATGCAGGTGATCCAGCAGAAAAGCGAGGAGTGTGACCACATCAAGTTCCTGATTGAGGAGAAGGACTCAGAGGAAGAGGCTTTCTACGAGGACCTGGACGGCTTCGAAGAGAACGGCACTCAGGAGACCCGGATCAGCCCTTACACGTTTTGCAAGGCCTTCCCATTCCACCTCATGTTTGACAAGGATCTGATGCTCACACAGTGTGGGAACGCCATTTATCGTGTGCTGCCCCAGGTGTGGATTTAGTTTGTTTTACATGTAGCCAGTCAAAACAGTATTTCATCATGCCAGCACTTGATTACATGTATTAATGCAGCAGAATCTGTATTTGGCTCAAGTTGAGCAGGTGACTACACTATAAGGCCACCCAGGATGCTGCAATAAAAGGAAATACGTTGATGTACAGGCAACAAAGGACAATTTCTAATCTAATCACATGCAATTTAACTTTGGGTTTTTATTCCCCAGCTCCAACCTGGCACCTGTAACCTCCCGTCAGTTTTTTCCTTGGTTCGTCCTCATATTGACTTCAGTTTTCATGGCATCCTCTCACACATCAACACTGTCTTCGTTCTACGAAGCAAGGTAGATATAACGTATAACTCAGTTTTTGTCACCAATTTCTACATGTTCGTTGGCTGATCCCACCACTGTCTTCCTTACACCGGCAGACTAAACTGTTCTGAGAGGGGAGGAAAAAAACACAAACAGAAAACAGATAAAAACCTGGAGGGATGGAATAGTTTACATGCACATCAATCTGTGGGTCATAAAATCTCTCAAGGCCCTTATGCACTAGAGAAATAGGTATTTGCATGAAGGAAATCTGGATTACATTTTACTTTACATTGTATACATGTAGCAAGAGTAAGGAGTGCACAGGTCAGAATATATGACAAAACATTTCTGTGACCTTAGTGTGATCATGCAAGATAGAGAAGTGCTAGAGACGTTCTAAGAAAATAAATAAGATAAATAAATGAGAAAGGAGAGAGTAGGGATGTGGAAAGGATTGGCATAGATTTCAGTGAGAAACCAAATGTGAACTCGGGAGGGCAAAGCAGGACTATATAAAAAAAAGTTTGATAGTTGGTCATAAATAATCTGGGCTTTTAAATTTGGATCAAGGGGCGAAAGAGAGTCGGAGGGTTGTACTTGTGTCCTTGTACTCTGGCAGAGCCCTTTTCTTTAGACTCCTAGAATCCCAACTTTTTCTCTCCAAAGGGCGACGATAGTTGGGAATGATAACGAGGACGCGACATGCGATACTTTCCGTGAAGAATATACTGTTTTTTTGATCATGAAGAGTGAACTGAACTCATATCCAGTTTTGTAGCATACTCACAGAAGATACTTATTCACTCTCCGGTGTTTATTCGTGTGATGCGATCCTGACAGGAGGGCCTGCTGAATGTGGAGACCGTAGAGAATGAGGACGAGCTGACGGGGGTGGAGATCAGCTGTCTGAGGCTGAAAGGACAGATGATTTACTTGCCAGAAGCTGAGAACATCCTTTTTCTCTGCTCACCCAGGTAGGAACAGGGGCGTGTCTGCCCTGACGGGGCCAATGACTGTGTTTATATGCACACCAGAACTCGGATCTTAATGGGAATACTCCAAACGTTTGAAGGCGATAACGTCGCATTTTGAAGTGGGAAGAAAATCTCAGTATTGGCACTTCACTTCATCAGAAAATGATTTAGTTTCTCACAATTTGCAACACTTACTTAATATGTTTGTTGACATCCAGCTTTTATACCTGATTCTTCAGTATCAGATTAGATTACAAAGGACCTGCAGAAATACCTGAAATACAGTCTGTTCAATCAACAATCACAGTATGCAAGATTGCTTGAAAAGAGGAATATTATCATAACCTTCCTCTGCTCTATGTGCGCGTCTTCATTGAATTATTCTCATAATCAAAGTAAAGGACAGTTTTCTGATTATTCTGTCCATGCAAACAGTTAGTGGCTCCAGTTTATGATAGGAAGGAATAAGTGATGCATTCAGCGTATAACCGCTGCACGCGAAAATACATGAAAATAGGAACATACTTTTTTTTTTCTACTACGCTCGTTAAAAATGAAATCTAAATGTTTTCATAATCAGAGTAAGGGCCAAAAGATGACTTATTAACAAAGACAGAAAGAAGCCTGCCAGCACGTAATTTGAAACAGAAATTGCATTGGTTCTTCTGTTGCTACCTCCGTTAGCCTCCAATCATTCTCGTGAAGTGCTGCCCGCATGGGGAGAAGGGTTCAAGAGAGATCAGTGTTTTCACCTGGCCTGAAACTGCTACAGACTGTTACACTTAACCCTCAAGAGGAACATTTATCCAACAGCTACTCCAACACGGCCCTGAAAGGGGGACAGTGATTTCGGCACCGGTGGCCCATACTTTATGCTCTGTTTAATTTATGTTGGTGCCAAATAAACAATGAGCAAGATCCAGAAACAAATCTGCAGTGCACTTCCTTCCCATAGACAGAAAACATTGTCACAGTCACAAATCAGACATTTCCAGATGTTTCTTTTTTTCTTTTTCTTTTTGGAAACAATAACACTTCAGCAGCATTAACTAATGAGAGTTAATTATCTCACTGGTTTTCTCCTTTCTATTTCTTTCTGTTTTTTCCCTTCTCCACTTTTGCGGTTAGCGTTATGAACCTGGATGATCTGACGCGAAGAGGGCTGTACCTGAGCGACATACCGCTGCACGACGCCACGCGCGACCTGGTGCTGCTGGGCGAGCAGTTCCGTGAGGAGTACAAGCTGACCCAAGAGCTGGAAATCTTGACGGATCGCCTGCAGCACACGCTCCGGGCCCTGGAGGACGAGAAGAAGAAGACGGACAGGTTTGACCATGTTTTGTAGGTTTCCTGAGTTGGCCATCAGTGTAGACAGGCTCTCCCCCGGGATCTTGGCATTATAATCCCATATTAATGTAGACGATGTACCATCGATAGCGTTTCAAACTGGCAAGCTCAATGATGTAAGAATAGGTTGTACATTTGAACATGTACACCATCCAAACTATGGCACAATCTGTGCAATTGCTAGTATGCATGGGGTGTCAAAAATACAAGTCTTCTAAGCATTGACTTAACTTTCTAACTTCTAACTCCTCAGGCGTTCCCTTTGAAGGATGGATTTGGGACAAAAAAATGTTGAAGATACATAGGATAGCCACTAACAGCTCTCAGGCCCATACAGCTGTGTTCAGGCTACAGGGCAGTAGGACCGCCTAGGGTCAGAATCTGTTGTTAAGTCCCTGTTATGGTGAAGACACTGGTCATTTGGATTGCATTACTAGTTCTCTCGTCGTTCACCGGTCTGAGAATGACTCAGGCTTCAGAACGTTGATCAGAATCTCATCGTTAAATATTTACGTGCACTGTGGTCGCTTTTCAGAGGGTTACAGCAGTGTGCTTTTCTGATAATGAAAACACATGAGTATTATGTTCACCTCCATGCTGTATTTGTTGCCGTTTGGGCGGGGATCTTTGAGAAGAGTACTCATTCTGCCGTGTATTTCTAGAAATGCAATGGAATTTGTAAGCCCTGGTGTGCGAATAGCAAAATTAATTCCAGATAAATCTATTTTCACGTTTCCCGTGTAGATACATTTGCATCCCTCCTCTGATTCTGATGCATCATTCGAGGCCTTTTGCTTTTGACAGGCAGCCATGATCTCACCAGTTACCATAGAAACAGCACCCTCCCCGCCAGCTCACATAAAGAATTTACCAAAACGTGATGGGTGAGCAAGTAAAACGCTGATCCAAAGGCCCATTACTCTGCTGCATGAGTCCGCCATCACTTCACTGTCTCTCAAAATACGCATGTTCCATTCTCTTCCTTTTAGATTGCTCTATTCCGTTCTGCCCCCATCTGTTGCCAACGAGTTGCGCCACAAACGGCCGGTCCCGGCAAAGCGCTACGACAACGTGACCATCCTCTTTAGTGGCATCGTAGGATTCAATGCATTCTGCAGCAAGCACGCCTCAGCTGAGGGAGCCATCAAGATAGTCAACCTGCTCAATGATGTTTACACACGATTTGACATCTTGACAGACTCTCGGAAGAACCCTTACGTATACAAGGTTGGAAGCAATATGTTACCGTGACACTGTATTATGCATTTGTGTACTTTTCTCTATATATTGGAATTTAAAGGAAGGAATGTATACAACAGGATAGGGATCGTGATGAAAATGTATGACTATTTAATCTTTAGTGACCTAAACTAAGGAATTTGGGTGTTTGTTTTTTTAGCTGCTATGTTCTCTACTGGTTCTGCAGCTCAAATCCACCAGTTGAGAGACACACTGCCTCAACTCTCTGCTGAATATTATGCAATTAAAGCACATACAAGTCATTAAGAGAGTATTTACATCAGTTCACTTGAGTTTTTCTCCATAAGAAAAGTAGTGCTTAGTTCCAAACAACTTTTACAGGGGGACTACGCCATTTTATAGGCTTCATGCAGCAGATTTACACTCTAGGCTTTCAGACAAGAATGCACTTTGAGAAGTCAAACAGACCTCGCCACTTCCAAGGGATGGCTTTCAGGCACTGGGTCACCAAAAGAAGTAATATTTACTCTACAAGCTCAATGACTAGGTGGTCCCAGGTTTTTAGCGGGGCTCCGAGAGGCCCCGAATATCTCAAAGCTGACGTAAGTGTTTAAGTGTTTGTCTCAGGGTGTTTCAGTTTATTTCTGGCTGCACAGTGAGTCAGAAAACTGCCATTGTTACACAATGCGATCAGGTGATTTTACACCAGCCAAAGGCAAAACCCCATTTGCTTAATGGGGTTTGGATGTCACGTACTTGAAGGTGCGATGGAATGACACAATGTTCTTGTTTACGCAGGTTGAAACAGTGGGTGATAAGTACATGACAGTGAGTGGCCTCCCAGAGCCGTGCACGCACCACGCCCAGTCAATCTGCCACCTCGCTCTTGATATGATGGAGATCGCTGGACAGGTCAAAGTGGATGAGGAACCAGTACAGGTGTGAGGCGGTATATGGTCCTTAAAGGCTTCAGAAAAGCGCTTTCAATGTACTCGTCAACATGCTTTGTGATAAGACACGTGTGAAACGTACCTGTACATATTGTACACCACCTACTGTATGCTTACCAACACAAAGAGTTTTTCTTTCTCTGTAATATTTTATTTGTTTACATTTGTTTTTAGCTAGAAACAAGAAAAAGAAACACGACAACATAGTAAATGAAATGCAACAATGTACAGGCCAAAATTATGTCTTTACCTTTAGGAATATTTTGTTGTTTGATTTCAGAAGTGTGTCTGTGCAACTGGACATATTTCCACACTGACGTGATGAGCAGCAATACGTTGGATGTAAAACAGCAGACATTTTTGTTTAACTGACCGTTTGAGTGTGTTATTGTATCAATGACTGTTGAGACTTAACTTCGGAAAATCATGTCTGGTTAACTAAAGTCTGTTTATTAGGGAACATGGCATTGGCTGAAGAGGAGTCCAGCTTGGCAGCAGAAACAAACTCAAATCATCTTACCACACTGTGGTTAAAAATAGATTCCCGTTACATTTGTCCCAGACTCTCTGAGCGTTGAAGACAACAAGCACTGAAGTGCCTTGAAAATGTAAATATTAGTCTATGCATTCTGCAAAAGAGTATTTTTGGAAGTGTTAGTTCATGGCCAACTTAAAACATTGCATCCATTTTTGTCCACGTACCGATTTCTGGCAAATTTAACCTTGCGTCTGCCCACCAAAATGGTCTTTCATGTCACTTTCACGCCGACTGATTCAAAATGTTGGGATGTGTCTTGTCAAACTCATACACAAACGGTGCATTCACTGTGGGCAGATTGTTTTGAGTCGGATGAACCATAGATGCTGTCTAGGCGTCGTCATGCGCTGCTTCAAGTAAAACTCACAGCTTGTCAGAATACAAAGAGCCTTTTTCATTTTCCCCACCGGTTATCAGTACAACACCGACATGTTTCCAGATTATCAATACCGTAGATGTCAGTTCTGTGATAACTTTGTTTGCCGGTATTGAACACCAGCTAGGAATACCTTTACTTAACCAGCATGCAACGGAGTTACAACGGAGTGCATTTATTACAGCCAGTTATCATGGTCAGCATTCCCCTTTCTCGCCAGATTACTATTGGGATCCACACAGGAGAAGTGGTGACTGGGGTGATTGGCCAGAGGATGCCCAGATATTGCCTCTTTGGAAATACAGTCAACCTCACAAGTCGTACGGAGACTACTGGTGAAAAGGGGGAAATAAACATCTCGGAATACACTTACCGGTAGGAATAAGCACCGCCTCATCACAGATCTATGGCACATTGTCATGAGTTTTGGTTGTTTGTGTAAAATTGTGTCGTGGTGAGTGTGAGGGAGCAACCTTGGTAAATGGTTATCAGGAGTGGAAGTAATGTGTTTCATAGAATATTAGACGCAGGAGAAGTTGGAATCCATTGGAAACATCAACCAGTATACGAGAGAGAAGATGAAATTGTGCAGATTGAGTCATTTGTGATGGTGTTGAAATTGTATTCCAGGTGTTTGCAGACCGCCGAGAATGCTGACCCTCAGTTTCATTTGGAGTACCGGGGACCCGTCACCATGAAGGGGAAGAAGGAACCAATGAAGGTGTGGTTTCTGTCGAGGAAAACCACAGACACAGAGTTAAACACGTTTTAAGGCCTCCCTTTAAGCGTAGCGATTTCTAATACGCCACTAGGCGACGTAACACCACTGGTGTCATCAGACACTATTAATGGAAGCATGGTACTGCCTTCAGCGAATATCTACCTACATTTTGATGCAAGAATGAGATGGATCAGGCCAAAGGAAACTCAAAGCGATTATCTATCCACAGATACACAGACATTTTTTATATGAAGAAGCAAAGTTAGGTACAAGTGAATTTGAGCTTGAGTGTCCCAGTGCTTTTCGTGCTTATTTTTGCCTGACCATGTTCTCTAATGGCCTCTCCTTGCTTCCAGACACACCATAGTTTTAGTGTATACACTTTACGTGTAGTGATTCAAAAGTAGTTGAAGTTGATGATTAATGATGATGTTTTTTCCAGTCGTCTTTAAGGGTTTTAGTTGTCATTTTTGCCATATATTCCAACTTAAACATGTCAACAAAGCTGATAAATTGTAGTCTTCACTCTATCAGCCTAAAACAACTAATGTAGCATTAGACGTGTAAGTCCAAGCTTTGCGGGGAGTTGAATACATGTTTTAACCATTCTCATAATTCAAATTATGACACACACTGTATACAAATATGTATAGATACAGTGTTAAAGCGATACGTAGGCCTATATCTTAATATACTGCATCTATCATCCCATCATGATTAAAGTGATCCTATAATTTGGAGTAAGCACTATACAGTAGCTTATAGGATATATTGCAGTTCTCTGCTTATTGGCATTCATGTTATGACTACATCTATTAAAACATTCTGAATGTTATTTCAGTACTATTGATTATTGTTGAGATATTCTATCTACAGTACATATTTATGTGTTAACATTGTTATTTGGTATTTATTCTGTGGTAAGAACTCTATAGGGCAAAATGTTATAGAGAAAGAAAACACAGAACCGACTGACAGATTGACTTTGTTTTACACAAATTAAAAGCAAAACTACATTGTGGATAATACTACGTGCCTCCGTAATCAGATGTTCTGTGCTATATGTGTATATGTATAATCTTTATTTCAAATTCAATAATATTACACTCTGCATCATCCTTATGCATAATGCCCCCACAGCCACACACACACACACACACCGCACCACCCCATGTTTGTAATTGTAACAGGTGCCTCTTGTACAGTGCATTTTTGTGAGTGTAAGACATTATTGTTGTATCTCAACACCATTTTTGACGGGGCTTAATAAATAAAGATTGGCTACCAGAGCTCTTGATATTTGTTGGCTAATTATTGTTTCCTTTGCTTTTAATATGGTCGCAAATAAATAAATACAAATGCTGTTAAAAGTTTACAGTGAGGCACATCATGAACATAACTTCAGCCTCTGTATCACATGCAGCCTATTGCACTACAACCTTCTCTCGCATGCAACATGCTTATGGAAGCTCTTATTCTCTAAAATAATAAAGTCTCAACTTTTAATTTCTGAAAGAAATGAAAGAGAAAAATAATTCTGATTGACCTTTAGTTTCACTGAAGGCGGTGTTGAAGTACAATTTAGTCTTGGGTGCAGAGAACATGGTTATGCTAGTAAAGAGCTCTCTCTAGTGGCCAGACAAATGATTACAACACTGGGGATGCGAGACTACATTATAGACACAACTGCTGCTGTTATGATCCCTCAAGTTATAAAGGTTAACTTTGCAATACAACAGTATAAGCATGTACATATACAGTATGTGTTGTTTCTTTAACCTTGTTACATAGCAGAAACCTTTTTGATGCAATGAAGAACCTTTTTAGAATGCATGCAATGCTCCAGTCCCGCAGTATTATTAACACAAGGCAAATTCAATGTGCTTCACACAAAAAAAACCACTCAAATATACATATTGTATGTAAAATGACATATTAAAAAGAAAGAAAGAAAAAAAGAAAAGAAAGAAAGAAAGGCAAAATAGGTAAGTAAGGATATTAATTACAAAATTTGAAAGAACTAAATAATAACAAATAACAACACCTGTTACGCCGACTATAATTTGTCTAGTCACCCAAACAATTTACTCCGGAGCGTAGGAACAAACCCCTATATGCTCCTAATATGTCATATTCTTTTACCGTGCTCCAGTATAGGAACAAACCTCTATACCTGTACGATTTACTGTGTTCCAGCATAGGAGCGACCTCCTATGCCTCTACGACTTATCAATCATCCTCTTGGAACATAGGAATGAACCTCCTATGTTCCCTAAAGGGTCATATTTACAGGAACGGCCCCTCTGTACACATGTCCTCAGACGACGAGCCTTTCTGTACTTACTTGCTGTGTGATCCATGGCCACAAACAGATGGTTTCGTAAAAAGGCAACAGAGAAAAGGAATGAGCCAACTTTTAGAAGAGGTAGAAAACAGGGGGAGCACATCTCAGGGCATCTGAGAGTGTATTCCAGCAACTGGGAGCATAATAGGTAAAAGCAGCGTCACCAGATTTAACTTTCACCAGACCAGTCCCAGATGACCTAAGAGGTCTGGATGGCTCATATCCAAAAAAGCAGGTCAGAGATGTATTTGGAACTAAGACATTTAATGCTTTGTAGACAAGCTTTTTCTTTTGGCACACTGTAAGCCAATATATAGATAATAGTATCTAAGAAGTGATGTAAATGGTGTTTAGTGTGTCTTAGTCTTCATCAGAACTATGGCAGCAGCATTCTGAATGAGCCGTATGCACTCCAGAGGTGGGGAACCATTGCAGTAGTCTAACTTACTGGTAACGAAAGCATGCCTCCGTTTGTCTAAGCCAGGTCTTGACATAAAACCCTGTCTTTTCTCCATGTTGTTAAGATGATATAAAGCACGCACTGTTATAGCTGATAGGAGCTACAACTAGAATATACCAAGTGGGATATCGTTCTGTTAATGATGAACTCACACGTTGCTTAATCAGATGTATTTCCTGCTCACCCATCGATTACACCACTACAGCGAGATAAGATAAGAGTGAGGTGCAGGTGAACGTCAAGGCAAAGGTTTCTAATGCCATGTACTAAGACGAGAAGTTAAGGATGAGAGGTTTCACATGGCGCACATGCTGTCCATTCCCCTTTCAGACTTCACTAGATGAGAGGTGAACATATTCAATTCCTCAAATGTTTGAATCCTATAGTTTGAAAGTATTTGTTCATGGTGGTGGCCTGGTATTATTTGAATGCATTTTTTTGGGGTGCTTATCTTCTCTGCCCGCTGAGAAACAATGCACCGTAATCAGCCTTTTATGACACTGCAATTAGTTTGGAGTAAGTACATCCACTAATATACTCATGCTGTGTGTTTACCTTTAGATAGACCATAGCATACATCCCATTCAGCTCAGTGCACCACACACACACACACACACACACACAATGACTGGCACATACCGACTGTGTCCGTATAACATTAACTTAAAACTTCCAAGGTCTTGGTCATGGTCATGAAGAGTGGGTATATCATTTATTTCAATGTGACGTTTGATATGACACCCACTCTCTTGAGAATCATGGCAGAGACGTGCAGCATTGGGTACAAGCCTTGAGCAATTTTTTTTATATATACCATGAGCTTTAAACACACACACACACACACACACACACACACAAAGTGACACGTGCACACGCTGGAGGGTCCGGAGCAGAGGGCAGCTACTGTATATACAGCGCCTGGGGAGCAATTATGGGTTAAGTGCCTTGCTCAAGGGCACAACGGCAGGAAATGATAACCTGATTCGGACTCCGACAACCCTCCGGTTGCCAGCTCACATCTTAAAGGTCGAAGGTATCATTATTGCATTATCAAAGATACTAAATCGTCATTGTATGCAAATGATGTCTGGCACAAGCTTATCTGAGAGATCAACTAAACTGGGTCCACAAGACAAGATTACAGAATATTACAATGAGGACTGGTTGTGTTGGAACAGGTCAGATCATCC
The DNA here is from genome assembly GCA_900312575.1 of Acanthochaenus luetkenii. Taxonomy (NCBI): domain Eukaryota; kingdom Metazoa; phylum Chordata; class Actinopteri; order Beryciformes; family Stephanoberycidae; genus Acanthochaenus; species Acanthochaenus luetkenii. The sequence goes on along the minus strand of OMOT01019916.1, from coordinate 21,297 downwards.
ACTAGGTCAAATACAAATTAGTGCAACATGTGTATGATAACAATATTTGCAATCTCAATATGGTGGATGGTTGGCCGCATGAGGTACGGGGGACAAAAAAACCATTTCAACATTAAAAACTCTGTTCAGTGCTGTAGGTCTACATTCAAATAATATATTTTAAACCATTTATTTCTTGTATGCTAGTTACTGAATGGTGCTGCGCTGAATACTTTCACTGTGGTATGCACGGACCAACAGATATACAGGTTTAACAGGATATCCACTATTCTGGTATTTAAAAATGTGACGTTTGATATGACACCCACTCTCTTGAGAATCATGGCAGAGAAGTGCAGCATTGGGTACAAGCCTTGAGCAATTTTTTTTATATATACCATGAGCTTTAAACAGCCACATCAGCATTCAGATATGTGGTGAGATAAGAGTGTGCTTACTACAATCGTGGTTTAAAAGGAGCGGCACAGACTGCGGTAAGACACTCCTTGCTGTAGAGTCGTCCACCATCACAGTAACCATGACCTTCAACGGCAATTGGAAAATAGATCGCAGTGAGAACTATGAGGCATTCATGGAACAAATGGGTGAGTGATCTCTGGCAATTCCACCTTGTCTGCTTCACAATTAAGAGAAAATATTTTCTTCATGATCAGTTTCAAAGACCTTATCGGGCCATGTGGATATGTAAAGCACAGAATTTGAATATGATCACATCTTATAAAGGTGTTTGTTTCTAAATCAAAATTAGGTTGTCATTCGTGCAGCAGATAGCAACTTGATGACAATGAGATTTGTTTAAATTTGATATGATTTGGGGGAAATTTGAAATGTAGTCAACAGACTCTGAGTCAGTGTACCGGAGCATATATTAGAACTAGGGTTTGAGATGAAAACACTTATAACCTATGTTTGTTATTTGTTATTTGGCTTTTGTACCTACTTACCCTCACAACTGAAGGAACTACAGTTACCTCACCACCAAAGTGATGAAATCATTACTAGCTTCCTCTGATTGTCCGGCGTCTGTGAAACAATCTTTGGTGTGTCTGTCGATAGGAGTTAACATGGTGAAAAGGAAGCTGGCTGCTCACGACAACCTCAAGATAACCATTGAACAAGCTGGAGACACGTTTCATATCAAGGAGAGCAGCACTTTCCGCACGCTGGAGATAGACTTCACCCTGGGAGTTAACTTTGAATACAGCCTGGCAGATGGAACAGTGCTATCAGTAAGCAGAACCGACATCTAGTGAAACACCACTATCCCTCATTGTTACGCTCATAATTACTCACAGTGACTTAAGTCTTTACAAAAATCCAAACCTCTGATGGTCCGATTTGAAGCGATTTTGTGTTACTTTGAGACGGGTTGGGTATTGCAGTCACTTTAGACTTTGGACCCTTCTGTAAAGGATCGCACTGAGCTGTGATGCTGACTGGGTTCAAAAAGAATCAATACATTGAGACTGGACTTGTATTGTGATATATGTAGTGAGCCTATAGAGGATTCAAGGATTCATGAGCAAGTGTCGTACGTTTCACCCCGCAGGGTTCGTGGAATATGGAGGGAGACATGTTGAAAGGAACGTTCAGCAGAAAGGACAATGGAAAGCAACTGACAACCACCAGGGTCATACAAGGAGACGAACTTGTACAGGTGGGCTGACTTTATCTACATAACGCACGTTTTATGAATTAGGGGCCAGAAATCACCATTTTACCGTCGCCACTTTGTACCTGGAACTCTTGTTGGGCAGCCTTTATAGAGGGGCACCAAGATATGAGATAGATGAGATGAAGAGGAGATAGAACTTATTCGTGAAGTGCGTCAAAGTTTAATTTCCCCTCCTCTGTGTCGCACATGTGAGACTACAGCTGTCACTCTTTATCTCCGCATTAAGAGATAATACACTTTAAACAGACTGGTCAATCCGACTTCTACTATATCTTATATACCCACTTGGACACATTGCATTCTACTGTATGCTAATTAATTAAAGTAAAGCCTCTTAATTAAACAATGAGATGCAGGGAGACTGTCAAATATTGCAGTATTTCTATCTGACATAAACTTTCTCCAACAGAGCTACAACTATGAAGGTGTGGACGCAAAGAGGATTTTCAAGAGGGGTTAGAGCAAACTGGTCACATGGTCCACACATCTACAATTTGACTTCAGGATTACATACAGCATTGCATTATCCAGTAGTATTTATGTCTCTGGCAAATCTGCATGTGAAACCGTTTTAAACCGCACTGGATATTTTTGATACCTAAAATAATAAAGTCATTTAATAAGTGCCTGTTGTCTGGTTGTTGTTGGGGTTTTTTTCTTCTATTTGCTGAGATCATAATCTTCAGTGAAAGACATGCAACCTGCATATGCTCTGTGGAGGTTTGTGCAAGTGTAGAGATATACAGTAAAATGACTCATTTTAGAGAGATACAATAATTTAGTTTATTTAACAATGAATACAAATAAAATATACATTGACATCTACAAAAATATAAAGTGTAGACAGTTGTACTTTACATGTCTCTTTCAAATTGATCCGCGCTTACACAGTTCACGAAACATGAGTTCAAGCACCAACAACTCAAAATTCAGCATTCATTTCAGGCCAAACCCTAAGCACACACACAAGTATGACAATAGGATTCAGCCTGTCATATAGGTCCTACACAGGGCGCAAGAGCCCATAACTCATCATATAAAACCAGTGACATAAAGACAAGTTCTCTTTTGTTCTTGAGTGTTGATGTGACACATTGTAATTAGGCTCTGTATGCGATGTCCTCATATTTACTATACTATAGAACTTTTGGACCTCAGAGCCCCAATTATTATTTATTACTCTCTCTCTCTCTCTCTCTCTCTCTCTCTCTCTCACACACACACACACACACAGAGGAGTGTCATCAGATCGGCATTGCATATTCAACAGATTTGTCCTACAGTTTTCATTCTCTACTTGTGGTTACACTTGTGAGTATCATATCCCACTGAAAATGTGAAGGCACTCTTGATACAACTGAAGACACAAAGTTAAGAATTTGAAACAGTAGTGTTCTTAATAATACAGTTAAATACACTAATTCAATAAAGAAATAAATGAAATAACTAATAACCAGATAAGAAAACACAAAAAACACATTGGAGGTGACACAAATAAACAAGTCATGAACATTGACAGATCTGATTAATATGCTCTGACTGAGCTTCAACTAATTCCATCAATATATTGACTGATTTAGATTTCTAGTGAAAATATGAAATAATATTTCAAATTCACGGTCAAAACATGTTGCATACAGCACAATCAAAGTTGTGTAAAGGCATTTGTCAACTACTACTGCAGAGAACTGGAGGAAATGGCAGGGGAGGCTAAGCAATAGGAAGTTACGCTAGTGCAGAGGAAGTCAAGAGACGGTTTAGAAAAGGGGAAGCCGCGAGACAAATAGTATTATTCAGTAAGAAATGACAGCTATGATAAGGATAGGAATAGTATAAAAAAATTAATACAAATAAATAGTCAGAGAGATAGATAGACCTTAGGAAGTAGGCAGTGAGAAGCTAGTCGAATCGTCTCACCAATCAGTCTATGCTTTAGAATCCCAGTAAGCCCTACCTATGGGCTTTAGACTTACCTGTTATAGACAGAGGACTGATCTGAGGTTGTTCTGCCAGCCACAGGAAACAAACAACATGAAATCTCAGCAACAACTCTCCTACAAATGCAATTAGCTGTGTCAGACAGCACACACAACATATACTATATATACAACAAATTTAATAACCGAGTATTTGCAGTTAAAATGGTTGCAAAATACCTTGACTAAGATTATTCTGGAAAAAACAAAACAGCTAAGTGAATGAAAAAAATATTCTCAGGAATGTTGGATGTAATACAACGCCTTAAAAATATTACCCAGTAACTTTACTGTATGCATAGCATGTCAATTGTCAATTCTTTTGCAGCGTATTGTTGTTGTTACTTTCCTATTTACAAAGGATGCATAACCAGAATTATGAGTCCTTAAGTGAAAAAGAGTAGAGAACATTCAAAATAAAACCCCACAAAAACAAAGAGTAATATGTTTTAAAATCTTTGGAGTTACAAATAACTACTCAATGAATTAATTATCACATTGGCTGTCATTTCTAAGCCATAAAACCGTTAAGTTATAATAATAAACCCATTACAATATATGTTTGCTGGACTCAGTCCATTCTTTTCATGCTCATGCTTATACTGCACGCTAGCTATTAAGACTTTGTAAAGGCTACATGCAGCTTTCATAACATTATTCTTATGAGCAATTTCATGCTGTGTTGTGTTGCATGGTCAAATGTCCCTATGTGGTGACGGTATCGTCAGATAGATATATTATTTATGTTGGTATCATTCTTGCAAATACAGAGCTGTAAATCTGTCTACTTAAAGTGGAAGACAAAAATTGATTAAAAAAAGGATAACAAGCACCAGCACATATAGATGTATAATACACAAGGTTGCATGATAGTATACAGTGACCTATAGAATCACTCAAGGGCTGTCCCAAGTACAGAAATGTGACTAATAATAGGATTTTGTAGACAATACAATATTCAGCTTTTCCTGTATTAATGTCTGCCAGAGATTGAATGCAGTCCTGCAAAATGACCTTTTAGAAATGGTATTCATCAAAGACCAACACATATTTATGATGCCAGATATCTGCCTTTCATTTTACAGGAAAGTTAACAAATCATTAAAAACAATGAATTAACAAGACATGTTTGTCCACAAAGACCCTCACAACAGGTTGACTAGGAAGGAACAGCCCTCAGTCATTCATTAACATATACATGTCAAAAAAACAATTGATCAATGATGATAGTTGAAGCGAATCAGTAGCTATGAGTATACATCTTTTAACCGGTGACCTGCGTTGCCCAAACGTTCATGGAAAACCTTTCTAATATCTTCCAGTCTTTCCAAAACGTAACCTCCACCATGACAAATAAAAGAGCCTTACTAAGCTCATTTCAAGTTGCTGCTGCTGATGCAGCTCCTCTGCCTGTAGGTTTTATTTTGTTGTGTAGGATGACATCATATTACTGAGTCTGATAAAGTACATCGCAAAAAGTCTCTTGATCTCAACATATTATGATTAGACATTGTACGGTTTGTAACTGCTTTGATTTGTCATTACATCCCGATTCAATCTATCATTAGATATAATGATACACAGTTACCTGCCAATTTCGACAGGTTTTCATGCCACATCTTCAGTTCTGCAGCATATATGCAGAATTACACTACAAGTGAAAATATCAGCATTGTAAACTTAACAGAAGGTTAAGAATAATAAATAGGATTCAAAAACTGTTTGAGCAGACTGAAAACAGCTCAGGTTTTGGCAATTTATTTTCCGGTTGCAGCAACACTGGGGGACAACGGAAGACATTATTTGTGATTGTTGATAATCCAGCAAACGTATTCACAACAAATATTTAACAGCATTTCAAAATAGCCTTCCGCCCAATGCATGCTGGGATAGGCTCCAGCCCCCTGTGACCCTGAATAGGAGAGTAAGCGAGTATAGAAAATGGATGGATGGATTTCAAAAAAGGTTTTAGTTACTTAACAAGCTTGCATAAACTGAAGATGTTGGGCTTCAGAACATATTTCCATTCCGTAAACTCTTTGGCATCCAGTTCAAAACTCACATATAACAATACAGTGATTTGAAAAACACACAAAGATTGGTTACACTTTCCCCCTTTACAGTAAATACTGAATGATTCGTTAGTACTGTACTGACCACTGTCCATCCATGTAAACAGAACTTACCAAGTAACACCCTCATAAAAAAACGCGCTCATTCGGTCCTTTGGCAGTCACTGGGTTCCATTTTGCTGTGGGCTTATTGCTATTATGGTCTGTAAAAAAGAAGAAGAAAAAGAAAACGTCAAAATAACTTTCGTTTAAAATGAAGGTTCATGAAATGGCCCTGTGCGTGCGTGTGTGCAAGCGTACCGAGAGAGGCTTACTTTTCTCAGGCCTGGTTTTTGGCACTTCTTGTGAGTGTGTGTCCACGGGGAGTGTGTGGCTGGCATCCCTGCGCTCAGCCACAACCGCTGCCCGTGGGCCCGAGGCAGAGAGGACGAGGGGTCTCTGGTTGTGGTACTTGAGGCGGTACGTTTCCGTCATACAGTTGTCCACATTGAAGTACGTTGTCAGAGAAACCTCTTGGGCAGGCGCTGCCTGCCCCACTACTCCGATGGACCTGCATGTTTCCTCGCCGTCGCATGACGACGGGGTGCTCCTCTCTGGGTCCGAGCCTGACTTGGAGCTTGCGTCCGAGAAGGGTCTGTGTCCTGAAATCTCAGCCTTCCTGGGAGGACTAACGTAGGATGTGGCTGCTCTGGTAGAAAGACGCGGACTTGGTGGAAAGGGTTCTTGAAGCAGCCGAGGGCAGAACACGCCGTGGCTTGTTTCACCCTGGTGAGGGGAGACACGCTGGGCGGGTCTAAGGTGAGGCGACGCCGTAGTGCCGAGCTGACGCTGACTCGTCAGTTGGGGGCGTTCTGCGGCCACGTTGCTGTGCGGGTGGTGTGGCGGGGGTAGATGAGAACGCTGGGAATCAGAGGCGACGCTGGAGCGGTAAGCGCTGTCCCTGTCCTCAGGCTCAGAGAGAGCAAGATCGTCTGAGCTGTTCCATTCTGAACTGCTGGTTTTGCCGATGTGCCTCAGGGCTGGACTTTCTCCGTTGTGCCCTCTACAGCTTGTCACCACCAGCTGTTCACTCTGCCCAGTCCTGCCATCAGAATGAGTGGGATCCCTCTCTGTAGTCACTCCTTTCCTGCTTGTGTTGTATTTTGATTTCCGTCTACAGAAAAGAGAAAATAAAAAAGATATTTTTTCCACAAGAGGATGACAGATATTACATTTCATACCCCCAAAATTTACATATTGAAACACACAAAAAAAAACAAGAACACTACCTTGAACTTGGACTACACTTTAGATGTGAATGTGAAACTTGGTCACAGTTCTTTCCCTGAGTTTTGGGTTGATATTTACCTAGAAATGAAACAAAGTGAATCAAAACACAGTACGAATAATCAAGAAGAAGTTAGCTATTATAAAATTGGCACACAAACAAAAAATAAATAGATGATGCTGAAAAGATATCAAGGGTAAAAACCAAGCGGGCACAGCAGAGGCGAACAACAATTCCTCCGTATTCAAGCGCAAGGCCCCGCACACGTGACTCAGAGGCTGTCGTCCTCTCACATGGACACAAGGTGGCAGCAGGGTGTTAATCTCGCCAGACGTTCTCACCGCAGGGTGAGCCAGCCGCCTGTGCTCACTGAGTGCACAAGTGCAGTAAAAGGCATGCTGAATTCCTTCGCTTTAAAAATAGACGTGTTATTTTGTTCTTTGCTGTTGCCCTGGAAAGGTCCATGCAAGGATAAAAGCTTTAACTGTTGGCTGGCCACACTGGCTCTGGACGCACGTGGCCTCGATAAAGTATCAAGCGAAGCACGCTCGAGGCATTGCATCAAACAGAAAGATATTTGTGACAATGCCAGCAGCCATGTCCAGCTGTGCTATCTGGACAAGCTTTCGGGGATTATCATCAGATTAATGACTGTGCGGGGTTTATTGGGTGACCGGGATAAGGAAGCCAAGATCCAGAAGTCAACCAATACATAGACAATTCCTCAAACATTCATACATTGTTAAGTATCAGAGGCTGATCATTTATTATTTGTATTTTAATATAGTCTAACATGAATGCTGATAGAATGTGCCTTCACCAAAAACATGAGCTGTGTGATTGCTCCCTCGAGGAAACAGTTGGGTGGGTCATTCTCTGGCAAGAACTCCTCATTTGGAAAGGCCTGCTCTCATGTGGCAAGCAACGAATTACATAGTTAGTGTATTTTTATCTTTAGTCCACCATTACTCTTAACAATGGAAATGCGCAGGCAAAATGTTGACCTGAAAGCGTATTGGCCAAATGGCTCGATGTGCAGACATAGTAAAGTGATTATCATTACTGAGCAATTCATCGCTCTTATCTATTTCAAAATCTAATCTATTTCAAGGCTAAATTCCTCGTAAAAAGTATTGCAGTAACATGCAGATTAGATGTGAGAGATACAAGAATGTGGTTTCGCAAGACTAAACTCCCAGCACTCATGACAAAGGCCGGAGCTTCATGCCTTTCCTTTAGCCATAGTCTTTAGCTTTCACTTCTTTAAAGTATCCTTCAAGTTTGGGTTATGCAGTTACCTTGTCATGATGTAACTCCTAATATTGGCAAGATATCTTCAATAGTTGCTCCCTTGATTAAAACTTGATCATCCAAAATAGTGTTGATTTCTCTCCCCATAGACTTGCATTGCACTGAGAAACAGGTCTCAAAGTCACACTTTTAGCACTCGAACGGACGCAAACAAAGCCGATTCTGCCAATGTATAAAATAATAAAACCCGGTTCAGCGGTTTTTGCAAATGTCAACTTTGTGCTGATTTTACTACTTGAATTAGGAAGAAGATTCGGTAGGTAGCTTCCGAGACCGAATCACCGTGCTTGTTATTGGTTCAGGAGAGGGTGTGGACATTTGGACCAATCGGGTCATTTCTTACACGCGCAATAACATACACAGTGATTAGGTCTCGGATTTCCTTTCCAAAAAATGCAATTTTATTTAAATTGCCATCCAAAGCATTGATCAAAGGTTACTGGCAGCAACAAATAACTAGCCAGTGGTTGTGCTTATTCCATACTACAATGCACATTGGTTACCACCTAAGCCATTTACTGCGCCAGGAAAACTTGAGCATACTCTCAAAATCGTAGAACTTACCATTATGTGAAGGTGAGCACATGATGCTTGCTTTTGCATCGCCTCCTTTTTGGTGCAGCTGGCTCTGACTGAAAACAAAAGACTACAATTATTCTCAGTGGGTTTTCAAGCCACTTAGCACTGGTTTTGGTGGTTGGATGATTAGTCGTCTGTAAAACTGGTTAACATTTGCAGCCAAGTTGAAGCTGTTGGTTGATTGAGTTTGGGTTTTCCACTAATACTAGTAGGAAAACACTGATGTATTTCATAGTTTGGGTCATTTCCTTCATCATACTTCTGTTTTACATTCTCTGTATGTTATGTTTGATTGTATGGCTTTATTATGTTTTGAGCAGGGTTCCTTTAATTTAAATGTCATTTGTTGGTGACATAAGGAATGGGAAAAGAGGAAATTCCAGCAACACCTGAAGTCCCGAGAACAAAGATGTATTAGTAAAACCGATATGCCAGCGGCGGTCGGCATCAGGGTCCATAATATGCGAAATAATCAATAAGTAGATGTGATTTTCCCTATCCACTTAATGCATTTATATTATTAGAATGTGTTGGTCTGATGGCTTACTTGACAAGCAAACCGAGTATAGTCAGTCCACCTTGACTTGTAGGCCTGCCCTGATCGTGAACATTTATGACGAGCGTACCAAGGACACTCACTATAATGTTGTACAGACCAACTGTGCATCCTCACAGAGCCTCCTTAAATTGGCAATGTTGCACAATCCTTAAGCCCTATTCTCTGCTAAGGAACCAGGCAAAGGATACACTGCACCCAGGGAATTGCACTAGATGAAGGCCACAAGGAGCACACATTATTCCCAGTTACAATCAGCTCTGAATCCCGTAAACTCTCATTTAACCTCACTGTCTGCTCGGGTTCAACTGGGTTCTCAGGTCCCATAATTGTTATCTGATTTATTTGCCAATATATTTTCTAACGCTCTGTCACACATATAGAACTCAGTAACACCAGTATATTTCTTGGTACCCATTCATTTTACAGTCACCCAAAGTACAAAGTATTTACCAGGTGAATTCAAGTAAGAATAGTAAATTACCAAGTAATTACAGCTGTAACTAAATAGGAAAATACGTAATTAATTACTTTTAAAAAGCTCTGGTATTTCTCATCAGCTGGTCTTTTACATGGGATTACCAGGTTCTTACCATGTTCATGGTCAGTTCAGTTCAGTTCACTTAAGACCAATACATATCATGTATGGTCTACAGGTAAAAACAAGCAAACAATTGACTCAGTAAGTAAGATGAAACTGGACTGTAAACCCAAGCATTGTCTGTTCCCATGGTACTAACAGGTTCCTACCATTTCCTTTACAATTTATATGCAATTCCGACAACTTGTGCTGTACATACTCTGCAAAAATACAAGTACAACATTCTCATTTACTCAGTGAGAAAGATGAAAGGGCACTGTAAAAGAAAGAAAGGCTTGATTTTATGGTTTAGCCGAGTTCTTGCCACTTTATTTCCAATTGTATATGGTTCAATATTGTGTTTGAGTCTTAAATATGGTTTCAGAGGTCTGAAATGTGTGTCCCTTTCACTTTGCATTACTTTGCTGGTGAGGAACTTCACTGGTTTTTTCGTTTTCGTTTTCTTACTCTTCAGGCTTATTTGGGGATGATATTGGTCTTAAATTGTATTACTGACTGGCATTAAAAAGGTCTTAACATTTTTGAAATGTATCTTACAGAAACCTGTGATCACCCTGTTTATGGTTTGCACTTTGCGTGAAAATTACACACCTTCCACAGCTAGAGCAGACGTTTTAGCTAGCTCATCATCATCAATGAAATAGTCAGTAATAAAGTCAATAATATTGTGGGTAGTTTTCTTTCTATAAATGTTTAATTACTCTATTTAATTGATGATGAGGAGTGAGCAAAAACTAACAAAGAGAAATGGGTAACAGATCAATTGTATCTAAGACAGTGTAGCCCAAGTCCCTAGAAATTGTGCTGTTAAACTCAACTACAATGTAGTTACTTGAACTAAAGTAATATCAGAGGTGTTTTTAATTTACTACTTATTTACAGCTGTAATTACTTTGTAATTTACTATTCTTTACATGTTTTTTACCTGTTAAATAAATAGTAATTTACTATTACCATGTATTTACCTGGTAAATACATAGTAGTTAGGGTGACTGTAAAAGGAAGGGTTACCTATTTCCTTAATGTGGACAATTGGTAGGAATTGTCCTGTCAAGGAATACAAAAGTGCACTAAATAATACACAGTCTTACCTTTGCATCAGTGCCTCTGGTGTTAATTTCTGGTCTTTACCAGCAAAGCCATCTATCCCAGGTGAGTCGGGATTGGTAGAGGCACTGCTAAGTCTATCACTGCTCTCGTAGCCAGACTCTGTCCGCTGAATAGTCCAGGTGTCGCTACGCAACAGGGTCTTGGGGCCGCCCTTAAGTCTGCTGCCCCTCTGCTGGTTGGCCCTGCTCTCTGACTCTAAAGAGCTGTGGCTCTCTGTCTCATGCCGCTGTTCATCCTCATAGATAGTCATCAGACACTTCTGCTTCCGGTCGTCTCTGTTCCGGACACATTCCCGCTCGCGGTCTCGGCCTTGTTCGGTGTGCACCGTCTCCTGGGAAGAAGGCTTACTGCGCCGCGGGCTGTCATGTTCCTGCTGACGACGCTGCTCCAGTTCGTTCAGTACACTATCCACATTTAACACCTCCCGAATGGGTCTCCATGCGGACTTGGGTTTGCTGCGGCTTCCTCCGCCTCCACCTTTTTCACATTGCTCCCGGCAGCCGTCCTGATAGTAGCAACCGGGGGGAGTGTTGTTCCTCTGGCTATGCCCACCACCCTGTACACCAAAGGACTGCCCACGTGGCTCCTGAGATCCTCTGCTTGAATGGCTTAGTGATTTCTCAGTCCGTGGACAGCTTTTTAACTTCGGGTCCGCGGGTGGTCTCAGTCCATTCTCCGGGGGAGATGAAGATCTAGCATGCGCCATCTCTAAAAGGAGTGGACATGGATCATTTTTGGAATGACCATGTTCTGACATAGGTATCTACACTGGCTTGCTATTTTATGTCATTGTTTTTCCTCTCTGACATCACTGTTCCCCTTATATCTGAGATGTGTACACTGTACCTTTGTGTTGTGACGGGTCAGTTCTACGATGCCCTCTATCCTTTTTTGATGTCTCACCAGGCCTCTGCAAACTCTCCATGAAAGGTTCCTGGAATTTATTCGGACTGCCAAGGGGATGCTTCACTGAGGAAAACAAATCATTGAAATGGCAGATGAGTGGTTGCTCTACGATACAGAAAGTATCCTTGATGGTTTCATAATTCCACTTGATGTTCTTGAAATTATAATGCCTATATCAGTCTTGAGCTAACCTCTACCGAGGCCTGACGCCAACAAAGGAGGTAGAAAATAATTGTTACTTGGCCCTAAATTCTCTCTGCCTGCATAAAGCCTCCTGGACCCTGATGTTGCATAAGAACAACAAACCATTGTGTGAAATGAATGTGCAGAGCGGTGACTTGTAAGAGTCAAGAGCATTACAACACACAATTCTGTAGCATATGGGCTTCACTACTGCTGCCGTCTGCCAACCCTGTGATGAGTTTCTTTGCCTCTGCAGAAATTAGGCCTATGTGAGAAAAAGAGAGACTGCGTGAGCTGCAAACATCTGCCTCCTACTCTGCACATTTACCCAACAGTTGCCACTTTTTCACTTTTACTCGCCTCTTCAGTATGACCTCTAACGAGATGCGGGTATGATAAAAATATACAGAAAATCCACTGCTATAGCTAATGAAAGAGATGAAGAAGCTGCTCTTTTGTAAGAAACTGCTATTATTAAAAAACATTAAGAAGTGGTTCCTTGGTCCACATTTTTGTTAATAACATAATGTAATAACAGTAACAGGTGAGGGGAATTCTCTCTCCAGCCGCTCTATAACAAGTAGTAAATCAGTGCATAATGCTGTGCGCGTGGGCAAGGGAACTGGATGTGTTCCTCGTTGATACAATGTCTCAAGCAGTTAAGTAAGCTATAGAATTATGGATTTTCAGGCTTGTTCATATAGCCTAATGTTTAGGGACGTTTGAGTGGTTGCACAGAAAAACACAAATAAAATCAGGTTTGGGGTACACCTAACCCTAACCCCAACTAATGCACACGTCAAAGTGTTGCCTGAAGCTATACTGACAAATAAACATTACAAAACAATTATCTTAAAGTGATAGTGCACCCATTTTTGATTTTGATATGATTTAACTTAGCCCCAAAGTGGTACGTAGGTCTGTTCAGATTTTGTCCTAGGACAATATTTTCAGCTCTTTTTTTCTCTCTTTCTGGTATCACTCCATACGAACATTGCGAGACAAAAGTAGCCGCCAATATAAACCGAAGAAGAAAAGACGGAAGTGAGATAACGTTTGTTTCGGCGATTTTTCTTTTTTCTTCTTCTAGTAACGTTATTTGAAGTTGTCTGATTATGAGGAAGTGACTCGATGGAATGTGTATACATACTTGTTCAAGCAAAACAATCCATTTAAAAGCCATTGCCAAAAACCAAGCAGATAAGTTAATGGAAGCAAATATGGGAAGTGCGTAGGGGAGGAGTGAGAGCTGTGGAGCGGGAGCATGAGTGTGCTTGACCCCAGGAGCAGGGATTAGGGAGGGAGGCGTGGGTGGTAATCTGCACGCAACAGAAGCGTCATCTTCATGTCAAATTCAGCCCAGCGCACAGGGCTGGACAATCTTTCTCTCAATCCCAATGTAAACCACAACTGTAATATATCCGACGAAATCGTTATTCACATATAGTGACGTTGTTTTGATATCTAATTTCATTTTGTGACACTTTCAACAAAAAAAATGTGATGCTCAAATAGATGTTTTTTGCGTGTGAATGACATTATCAGACAAATTGAAAATGATCAGTACTCTAATCCGTATCCTTCTTCTTTATTAATTGTTATCACTTTATACACTGTGTTGCTGCTTCAATCCAATTAAATGCTACGGATCAACTGAAAGCAATTTTGGAGGGAACTTTACTAAATGTAAAGTTTTGGACTGAGTGAAGATATACATTAAACTTGCATTTATAGTAGCTATGCAAGAACGACAAAACGTTAATATTCTAATTATTGAATTGATCAAAATACCTTAGGTAATGTGCACCAAACAATTATTATGAGTTATTTATGGTATTATTATATATTATTATGATTTGTTACCATTATTATGATATATGATTTCTCAATTGGGTAAATAATAAAATCTGCATAGATTTGAAGGCCCCAAAACATTTCCCTAACATGTAACTACATAGTTGAATCCTGGAAAAAAGGTTTGTCTTACCTGTGATGTCACAATTTACTTGGGCTTTGTAACGGGAACACATGGTGGTTTGCCTTGGTGCATCTTCACTGGATATTGGACTCCCCTCATGATTGGTGTAAAATAAAAGTAGTGGCTGAAAATGTCCCCGAATACATTTCGAGGCAACATCTTTCCATTTGGATCCAATCTGGGGAAAGAAAAATGTGATCTAAGAGCATGTGACACACTTATACTCTTCTTTAAAAGGTAGTAGACTTGAAAACAGCAGCCTAATAACACAGCTAACCTCCTTTACAGTAGCATCATCAAAAAACATCCATTTTGAAGATTTGGTGTGATAGGCAAAGGCTGAGTAATGTTTACTCGAAAAACAGATCATCCCCACCAGATGCAGCTCACTCCTTTTGGCATTCTCATCCGTGACACGATTAAAAAGCTGAAAGACAACAAATTTAGACAAGTTATATCTACACATTTTGCTCTAAATCATCCCGTAGTGTGAGGGGAAACTAGGTATGTTTTTGATGGCCTTGAAGAGAGGGGTTTAATACCCAAACACTAAGTGTATGTTTTAAAAAAAACATTACAATACACTAACCTTCCACAATGTTACTTATTTATAAACAAATGCCATAAGATAGCTGAGAACTTTTAATCTTTAGTCATTTTACAACAGTG